>PVKA01004103.1:0-16149 GCA_004027165.1 Ctenomys sociabilis | reverse complement strand
TGAAATCTGTGTTTTCCTCACATCTAGTGTAGTGAGAATTAGGAGAGGAATATGATAAGATTTCAGAACTATTTGGAAAATAGAAGGAAAATAGGGTTCCAGAGATTAAATAAATAAATAGCATGAAGTAGATATGGAGGAAAAACGTGACATGGAGTTTTTGTTTGTTCGTTTCTGTATTTTTAGGGAAGGGTCTACAGGGTGTTCAGGGTCTCACTGCTAGATTGGACTCATAGTGATCCGCGTGCTTACAGCCTCCCAAGAGTTGGTATTAAAGGCGTGCACCTCTATGCCCAGTCTCAATTGATGTCTCAGCATGCATCAGGGGTAGGGCAGGTGCCACAAGCCTGAGGATCAAACTACTGGCTCCTGCACCTGCTTACAGGTGTTTTAATCCTCTGAGCTAGTCAGCTGGCCTGACATGGAGTATTATATAATCATTTCACAAAATTTCGAAGTTGCCCCATATGTTAGGTGCAGTTCTAACATGTCCTTTTCTTAAAATAATTTTCTCATTTCTTCATCTAACCAATTTCTATTCACACTTTAGATATGTTCAAACAGTACACCTGACTGGAAACTTCTCTTAAAGAAAGTAAACCATATTTTATACATGCTTATATTTTGCCTTGCCTGCTTTCCTCAACCACACATAATTAAAATTTTAAATTTCTTTAGATATTTTTCTCTGCCTCACTGGAAATGACATTTAAGGATGACGTACACTTTTCTGCATTATTAAACTTAGACATGGAGGCAGATAACATTACAATTTGAGCACTCAGGTCATGATAATGGACTCACTAAGAAAAATGAAATAAATGCGTCTCATAAATCTATGATTATTATGAGTTTTACTTTTTTAACTTAAGAAGCTAAATTTACATTGATTTAAATCTCAAGAATAAAATTCTGTGGTGTGAACTTTTGGGGCAACCCTACAGGGACATTCTGGCGGGTTATGCTCATGATGTGTGTGATTGCATTAATCAAGTGTCCCCTGGGAGTTTTATTACTCTCTCTAAAAGGTGTGTGGGCAGGCACTTTGCTTCTCTGAGCAGCGTGAGTGTTCGTTTTGATATGTGGCTTAGTCCTTAGCTATCTTGAAGATCGTTTTTCTTCACATATGTAGCCATAACCTTTGAGAATTCCTAAAGTGTTTCTAATCTAATATTCTTTGAATTAGAGAGCTGAGAGCTGAATGAGAAGTATTCAAGGAGAAAGATGCTTACCATAATATGATTCTTAGCTCAAAAATTCATTCATCCGTAGCTTTAAAAAGACCCAAGACAACCGACCTTCCGGTCAGAGGAGCAAGTCACATTTTATAGGGAAGGATGACTTAAGGCTGCAAAAATTTTCCTGTGGCTTATCATTTCCCTATAAAGAAATAATAGCTTTAAAACTTAGTAAGTCTGTACCCAGAGGACACATTTTTTGATGGTTTCACTGTAATATTTTTTTTAAAAAGTCAGTCCCAGAGAGTAATGGAAAAAAGGTAATACTTTCTTCCCATATCTGTCTATCAAAGGCAGAGTGGGGGAAACTTACCTTACATCATTCTCTAATAAATGTTTCACAGTCTAAGGAGCTTTCATTAGCTTAAGTAATAAGAAACAGGATTCCTTTTTCTGTAGATTTAAAATCACAAATAAATTTATTTCTTGATTTGAACTGTGGAGAAGATAAGCAAGTTCAAACTTCATAATTTTTTTTCTTTGAGATGCTATCAGATAATTTAGCATTACATTAGTAATGTAAGATTACTCAGATTTATAAAAAATAAAATACATTGTTTTCATGGGATTATAGAGGATTTACATTTGAGAGTCATGAGATCTAATCCTAAACTTGTTCCTATTAACTTTAGAAAATAAAATAAAGCTCTGTATATCACTTATTTTCTGAGGTGAAATATGTTTGTTAGATGACCCTAACTCTGTCTACTCCATTATGTTCTCAGTTATAAGAAACAAAACATGATCTATTTGTTAATAGACAGAATTAAAAAAAAATAAAAGAATATAATATAATGGACATCATCTCCATGAAAGTATAAAATTCGTCATAGAGCTTTCCCATCTTGAAAAAATTTGTCTAGCATGAACAAAAAATCATCAGTGAGTCAAATGGAACTGCCACTGACCTGGCCACCAGCTCAGTGGACAGAGGCATTTCACTGGCCTGATCCCACAGAGAATGAGCTCTGCTCTTACACCTGACTCAAGGCATTCCCCTACTGGCCTGGAGGAGCCAACCCAATGCCTCCGACCTCGGTGCAAAGGAGCATGGGCAAGTGGTTTTCTGGCTTTTAGTTTAGGAAAGTGAGGAGTCAAGTGGCTAATTCTACAAGACAGGTTAGTGAAAAGTATTTATTGGTTACAAAATACGAAAATACAATCTTAAGATTATTTATATCCATATAGAGGAAAAATAACTTACATGAAAATAATTACATATTCCATGTTGTTTAAAACTATTTTAATATCCTGGGTATATGATTTTTGGATCAACTTCACTGAAAGCAGCAAATATTCAGGGTCTTTTTTGGAAATTGGAGGTTCTTTGTGTTCTTCATTCTGCTTTACTACTTCAGGTCAAGGCAGTGCCAATGTCATGAACTGCACGGAGATGAGTCAGTCAGCAGGTTATTTCATCAAATGATTCATCCACATAATTTGGGTTATATAAAAAGGTAAATAACAACATACTCAGTTAATTATACAAAAGTTTTAACCGTATTTCAAGCTAGGACTCAAGATTGTGTTGAACATCCAGAACCTTAGAAATACAGGAAGGATCAGAAGATAAATTTACTTTTTAACTTTTCATTAAACATGTAAAATTAATATTTAATAAATATTATTTAATATTATTTAATATTAATTAATAATTATTAATTAATATTTAATACCTATTAATTTTAGGGATTTTATGCTTTTGTTCAGTGAATTATAAGTATTCTGATGTTTTACTTATGATACTTCAATTCTACCAGTACTAGGAATAAATGTAACTTCATAAAATATATTTGAAATTCTTATTATAAGAATTGAGATTTTTTTCCCATTCCATAGAATGTTGACAATATCCTGAAATAGAAGGGAGTTTTCATCAAGATTTCCTTTATACGTAAACTGCTTATTTTCTATAGCTGTTTTGTACTTGTTGATTACCAAGTCCTGGCCTTCTGCGCAGGTGTTAGTCCACTTGTTAGGCATCCTGCCGTGCTGATCTGAGCATGGAAATGCTTTGAATCTAGTATGACTCTCGTACAAGGACCAATTCAAAGTCTCATGCATTCTTTTGTCTCCTCTGTGCACCACACTACTTTTGTACCTATTCTTTTATTCTCTATGAAAGTGGAGAAATATTCCTAGCACAAAAATAAAGCAAAGCCTGCAAAACTTATGGATCTTGAGTTAAATATAAGTGAACTGCAGTTTTGTGTTTACCATTCATTTTCACTTTACAAATGGACTGAATAAGTTCGCAAATTACCTTAGTGTTTAATTCTTTTGTATATGACATATAAATGAAGATAATTTTATTAGTAGATATGTTAATTATGCATCTTGAATAATTATAATATGAAATGATGTCTTCATTTGTCATTAAAGTCCAGATTCCAGTTTGGATATTGTGTCCAAGATCACACAGATAAAAAAAATGATACCTAAGAAATGACTGATCACAAAGAAGAATTTAGATATATGTCTAACTAACTTAGCTATCCTTTCTTTTTTATTAATATGTATTGATTATATTAATATGCAAATAAAATGAGGCTTTCGAGCAAGCAGTGACAAGGGATTGAAAGTTAGATAATGCTGCGATTGGTGTCTGGTTGTCTCCTCAAAGCCCCATGCAGTCATAGTGCAGTTTCTAGAGTTTGCGATTCATTCATGATACGATGCTGGGATTATAGGTGTGAGTGCTACACCTGCACTGGGGTAGATAATCTGCATACAAATTAAGGAAGGGAAAGAGACTTTCTGGGGGCTACGACTGCTGCTCCTGCTTCTGCTCTTTGCTGTTTTCCACCCCATAAACTGGTGCCGTTTTCCATGTACCATTTATTGAAAGCACTACGCTAAATAAACCTTCCCTTTCTTAATTTTGGGTATTGGGTGTTTTTTCCCAGAAATGAGAATAAAAGCAACTGAGACAAATAATAAAGGAAAAGGAGTAGAATATGCTGTATCTTTTTTACATTTGAAATATTTTTTATGATCCAGACAAATAAAAATAATAAACACTGATATACTTACTATATTAACTTTAAAAAGCTAATGGGGCAGAAATTCAGCATTTTCAGGAGAATTAAATGCATATTTATCTCATCCATAAATTCTCTTCCCCTGTCTTTCAATATAACTACTAATTTTAGCTCCTTGGATTGCTTATGTATTTTATTAACTGTACAACATACAAACATGCCAGGAACAATTTAAAATATAGATTTTTGGTTTGAAATGAAGGAATTCTATTATATGAAAAGTTTCTCTTCTAATTTGCTTTCTGTACATACAGAAAAATTAGTGTTTGTTTGCTTTCTTTCTCCTTGCTGTTGTGTGATGCAGAAATGTGTTTCTGATGGATGTTGGACAGGATGGAGTGATCAGGATCCAGGAATTTAACAAAACAACAAAACATTTCCAAGAACTGAGATGACAAGGCAAGAAATTAGACAGATTTAGGGAAAATGCCAATGGGCATCACTTCCAGAAGAGCAAAGAACTTAAAATAAAAATGAATTTGTATTGCAACACAAAAATTGGAGACCATATTGAATGTCAATTATTACCTATGGGGTTGGGGATATAGCTCAGTGGCAGAGTGCCTGCCTGGCAAGCTTGAGGTCATAAGGTCGATTCCTGGCACCAAATACCAAGTCAAAACAAAATAAAATCTTACTAAACTCAAATATCACATATTCACCTAATGGCTTATTTTTGTCTTTTTCATATACAAGTCCAAATTGAATATTTTAAGATTATGATAGACTAGCATACAGTTATAAGATGTAATACTAAGAGAACATATGACTCTTTATTATAATGATAATATTAGATATTAATGATAAAAATATTATAAATGATAAAACTTGTATAAAATACTATATCAGAAGTGGTATATGATGTTCATACACTCAAGTTATTGACTGGGATAACTACTAGATATATACAAAAGTAAATTATGCATCAGTTGATATTACTTTGTTATTTTTTTCCTTTGTTATGTATTTCTCATGGGAATTCAATATTCTTAGTTTAAGAATTTTTACCTTTTCTAAATTATGCAGAGATTTTCATCTTGTGCTGCTTTAATTTCATCAAAAAATGTTTGCAACTTTATTTTCGTATTTTGTGTAAAGATAATTCCTTTTCAAAAATTTCATTGTAGTATTCTTTACGACTCATGGATTATGGAGAAATGTATTGTTCAGTTTTCAGTTGTTTGGAAATTGCCCTTCTATCATGAGATTATGCTGTGGTTAGTTAGATATTATCACAATTAGAGAAAGGATAACTTTTTTTCTGAGATATCTTTTGCAATCCAAAATTGAGCTCTTTTTTTGTGTAAACTTTGGAGACATTTCGAATGGGTGTGTATTGTGATGTATTTGGGTAGCATAACCTGCAAATGTTGGTTAAATCCTGTTGTTTAGTGGTGCTGTTAAGTTCTTTATGCTCACTAATCTGGCTGATTTCCTACATTCTTGTTTTTCTAATGAAGTGCCCATAACAACTCTTCAGTTTCTTCTTTTAGACCTTTTGTTCTGATAGCTTTTAAGCTCCATGGTTTGATTTGTGCATGATTTATGTAGTGGCAATTTTATTGTTACATATTTTCTCTCTTTATGATAATTTTCTTTCCTCTGATGTCTATATTATTTAATATTACTGTGGATATTTCTTTCTTTTCTTTTTATTTTCATTTATTTTTTAAATGTATTTAGTACAGGGTCTCACTAGACACCTCAGATTCATAGTGATCTTCCTGTTGTCCACCTCCACAGAGCTGAGAGTACAGGCATGTGCCACCACACCAAGTCTGGGTGGCCAGATCAGCTTGCCTGGGTGCAGGGTTGCTATGGCATGTGATGCCAAACACTGAACCCTAGTCCCTGAACTTGTCTCAGTAGGCACCTAGTACACTGAGCTATCTTGCTCGCCATATTTCTTTCTTTTAATTGATATTTATTTATTATATTTTCATTATTTTAAAATGCTTACATCTTTATATCCTAAGAAAGTTCCAAGTAGATAGCATAGGGTTCTATAGTCTTCAGTTCACTCTGCCAATATTGGTCTTTTGACTAGATTCAAACTATTTTCCTTAACTGAAAATTTTGATGGAGCTTCACTATTTTCTGTCATCCTAATTTGGTTTTCAGTGTGTTCAGTTTGCTACTCATTCCATTTTATTTGTAGTGCACAGAAGTAGTTCTACCATTTCATACATTCTTCTTGATTGTTTTATATTAATTTTCAGAGTTTCTTTGTATTGTGTTTTTGGAGTAATATAGATAACTATTCTACAGGTATAGAAATCTATTTGTCCTTTTATGATCTCCAAGAAATAGTTTGCTAAAATATTTCCTCTACATACATTGGATCTTTTATTAGTCTGCTTTACATCTGAAAGTGACTAATTTCATAAAGAAAATATCTTTCTTTTAGGTACTAGAAATCAAGCTCAGGACCTCATGCCTGCCTGGCAGAAGCTGTACCACTGAGCTAAATCCCTGCCTTTCCCAAGAAAAGACACTTATTTAGCTCACAGCTCTGAAAGTTCAAGGCTACAGGACATACACCGACAATTCTCATGAGGACCCTCTTGGCTGCATCATGTTTTTTTGCATGGCAGAGTTGGAAGGAGTGATGCAGAAGCAAGCAGCTCCATGAATCACACGTGGGACAGGAAGCAGAGGTGAGAAAGTACCAGGCCTTCTCCACCTAGACCATCCCTCTTGTGAGAAGCAGCTCTGTCCCCCTGGAACTGCTTTAATCCCTCTCATAGGAAGGGTCCAGTGACTTTTGTCCAGCTCTTATATCCTCTGGGTCCCATCAAATCGGCATCATAACTATGGGCCAAACTTCCAACTCTTAGGAGAAAAAATTTCATCCAAACAAAGGCAGATCTATATCAAACCATTTTGCAATTTTTTTCCTTAATGTGTATTTAATTTAGAAAATCAAAAGAGAGAAGAATAATACAGATTTTTTAAATGTATATTTTTATTACTGTGTACTTTTACACAAAATATCCTAATAGGTAAACTTTCTGTAATATACTTTGAATGATTTCCAATGAATAATATTCTAACTTAATATTTTTGAAAGATATTGTTCTAGGAGTCCATGAAATGTCTTGTGTAGATATATGAATGTGAAACATGCATATTTAATAGTTTTTATCCTGGTTGATATCATGTAAAATTTAAACTAGAACAACTATTTTTATACTAATATTTTGATAATTTTTAGATGAAATCATTTTATTGTTACTAGTGGAAGCTGAAAATAATATTTGATCAGAGATCAGTTCATAGCATTTCTCAATTTTTTGAATTTTCTTAAGGGGATATCATAATTAAATATCATATGTGGGATTTTTATAAATAAAGGTGATACTTCTAGACATAAACTATTATAGAAATGAAACAGATTTAAAATTTAGGGTCCATATAACTTTAGTTTCTATGAAAAACTCAAATTATTAATGTAAAGAACATGCACAAATGTTCTTTTGGAAAAAAATAAGCATTTAAAGTAGGCAAGTATTAAATATTATTCTTTGAATACATGTGATCAGTTTTGTAATAACAATATTGATTCCACTTATGAAATTCACACATGATTGGTAGAAAAACACACAATAAACACATGGTCCAAATTATGAGTTGTGAAAGAGGCAGAGGCTTGGAAATTATATAGCAAAATAGTACATGACTTATAATGCTTGCTCCAGGAAGCTGCCCTCGGTTATCTATTGGTAGCATATCTCAGTACTTAAGGCATTGACAGTGGCACTAGATGTCCTATGTTAGAATTCTAGGTTTTCTTTAAGACTTGAAGAAAGTTATTAATTTTCTCCATGCCCCTGTTTCTGTTTCTAAAAAAACAGGTGATAACACTTAATATTCCAAAATATTGTTAAAGACTTTATAACTGAACTCAGAACATAAAAAGTGTCTTATATGTACTTTGCTGAAACGCAAAGTAATTATTCAAGTAGAATGTCTTTAAACAGGCAGAATTTCTAGGGGAAAAGATAAAGGAAATTCTGGGCACAGAATGAATCAAGTAAGGACATGGTGATTTAGGAAATACAACTGCTCCACTAACTCTGTAGTTCAGAGGGCAAGGATGAGAGCAAAAATAAAAGCAGAATAAACACTTATACTATTTCTCTATAATTAGGGTGAAAACGGTTCAAAGCAACCTAAGAAATAGGAAAAGATGAGAAGCATGTGTAGCCATTCAATCATTCCTGCAGTCCTACTGAATTAATGGTTTCACTGTTTATGGTTTCAGTTATCCATGGTCAACCACAGTCTGAGAATAGTAAAGCAAAAGTGCCAGGAAAACTTCCTGCATTAAACTCATATGCCCCAACTGGCACACAAAAGCATCATGCCAACCTGTGCTCTGCTGCTCAGGACATGAACCAGCCTTTGTCTCTGCATCCAAGCTACAAAGGCTGGTGGTCCCCTCCTTGCCCTCTTGCTTATCAGATTCACCATCAGCCCTCCAAGCTTATCTTCAAGCAATCTTCAATGCTGTCAATGCTGCATTACATGTTTACATTATTTATCCCAGTTTGCCTCATCACGTAGTGATTATATCATGTTCTATCACTCAAGAAGAAAAAAGGATGAGTAAAATACTATGAAGTGTTTTGAGAGTGACTGTACTCACAAATTTTTAAATAACTTTTAGAAGTTTTCTAGTTCATTATTAGCTTCTATTAGAATAAACTGACATTTGGTTAATAAAATAAGGCACACCCATTTAAAGAGGAGAAACTGAAAACACAAGGAATGTTATTATATACTACTTAATCACAATTAGAAATGTGTATACTTCTTTTCCCACTGGAAGGAGAAAAAATGGGTAAGGTTAGGGAAATGCTAAATGATTTTTAAGGGAACTCAAGGAGCTTGAACAAAGATATTTGGGTCATTGTTGTAAGTGGACTGCAAGTGAAATAAAGGTATGGGACTGAAATAGACATGAACAATTATGTGTGACAAGAGTCTGTCAAGGGGTGATGACAGAATCCAGTAATTCTTTTGGCAGTATGAGGTTACTTTACGAAAGCTGAGGGAAGGCACCAGAAGTACTTGTGATTTGGCAGACCTGTGCTTATCACAGATGAGAAAGCTTTTCAGAATTCCTATCATTCTGTTTGCAAGGAGGAGAGGAAGGTTAGAGAGATTTGAATTTACTTCTTAGGACTTTTACTTTCATTCGATGCAGGTGCTTCCTATGCAAATACCATAGTTTGGGGAGCATAATTACCTGAGCCTCAATACGAGCAAAAGCACAGATTTTAGGCTTATTAGTAATGGTCTAGTTTGATGACAATTCTGTCAATATGCTACTAAAATAAAGAGAATATAAATGACAGTGTTTTCTCAATGACTGAAAAGTCATTGTCAAATGTCATCTTTAAAATACAAAATGTAAAATTACTCTACCCAGAGTCCCAGGTGTTCTTCACCTTCATTCTCACCATTATATAAATCACTTCACTTACTCATGAGCAAAAGTCAAATATACCTAGAGACAGACTGAAACCATTGTTTCTCACAGTATTGCCAAAGCCATCCAGTTATGCATTATATACACAAACACTATATATACAGGTTGCTGAGCATGAGGAAGAAAAAAATAAGAATAGAAATGAAAAATGCACTTTACTAACTTCATCTGCTTTCCTTCAAGATGTCTCTGATGTTTGCTGTAATTTCTTGTTGGAAAATATAAGGAAGCTTTATAAAATTTCAATAATTTGCATTATTATTATAATGTATGGTTGTGTTTTGTCTAATACTCTTTTAAATCGTTCACACATGATTAAAATTAGAAGATACCAGATAACCATAACAATACCCTATTTTACCTCTACATATGATTATAACAAATGCAATAGAAAAAATAGCATGCAATCGTATTGAATAATTTTATTGCTACTATAAAACTCATATATTTCTTTGAAGAAAAACATAACACAAAAGTTTTATAAGTTAAATTATGTTTTTCATAAATTTTTATTTTTCATATAGGGGACATATAAAAAGATAAACACCAATCATATCCATTTTATAATGCATTTTATTATAGTATCTATTTCATGGGCTACATTTTTCTGTACAATCATGTCTCAAATTCCATGGTTTCAGTGACCAAACATTTAATTTACCTTCAGATTATTTAGGCCAAATGGGCTATATATGTGGAGTACATGTCTCTTGTGTTCTCTCACTTAGCAACGGTCAGAACGTTTTCCCGCTACTACCAGCATAGTCTAAATAACTCCACCCATGTGTTCTCTAGAAGAAAATGGGATTGGTAGGAAACCAGAAATGGTGGCTTCTTTTGCAACTATGTATGTTTTTAAATAATAGGATAGTCATTGTTTGTTTACATTGTTTACCAATAGGTCTAAAGAAGAGCAAAAGAGGGTAGGCCCCTACATTCCAGTTCTTCCCAAAGCCAGTTTTCTGTGTTCTAATGGGCAAAACACGTCATGTGGCCAACAGAGCATTATCAGGCTAGGACAGTATCCAATAGCACTGGTAAATGGCAAAAGTTGAGTGCAACTAGTTTTATAAACAAAATGCTCCATAGTAATTGACCTTTTTCCAAAATGCACCATATCACAATGGCTCAGTTCACAAACACTTCAGTTCACCAATAATTCAGCTTGGAAGTGAAGAAAGTTGAAATTTTTTTCTTCAGGTCCCAAACTACATCAGGTGACATAAAAAACATGGCCATCTTCACACAAACACAAACACAGCTGTTTTCCACAAAGTGCATTGTCTTTCAACTGAGTTACTGCTTTATAAGACTATAAATATGAGTATGAGTAGGTAATTGTTTCATCCTTTTACACTCTTAGATTAAGTTTACAGATGTTGATATGTGTGAATTAGGGAGGAAAAGCACACATTAGGAAATATGTATCTTCTAAAATGTCCTTTATTGTCAGAGCCATGGACATTCCCGACCCAGTTACTATAAACAATTTTATTGTCATTATCTGCATGCATCTCTGCTGTGAAAACAACAGAGATATTGTACATGTCCTTAAAGGTATTAAACAGAAGTTTCAAATTGAGTATGATGACAGCATGAAATATCGGCCAAATTTCTTCCCTATTTCTGGCTCTGTGGAGGCAGCTCATACACCTGGAACACCCCAAAGTTAGGACTTTTCTTTATACCTTAGGCTGCCTGCAGCAGCTCTGCAACTGTCATTCGACAGAATGAATATATTCAATTACACCGTAAATGCTCTGGGTACTGCTTGGATTACCATGAGAAAACAAGAAAGAAGGAAAGTTGAGAGGCTTATGAACATTCAAAGAAGGCAAAAAAAAAAATTATTGGCCTGAAGGCTAAGCTCTACCACAGGCAGCACCATGCAGAGAAAATACAAATGAAGAAGACTATCTAGATACATGAGAAACACAAAACAAAGGAATGATGAAGACTCCACAAGGCATGATACCGGCCTAACTGCTGGACAGAGGACAGTCTTGTGCAAAAGTATTTTCCAACTCGATTAAACAACAAAGAAAAGAATAGGCAGGAAAATGAAAAGTTCCTCTGCCCAAAGTTTGTGCCCAAGGAGAAATGGAAGCATTAAAAGTCATTCAAACTGGAAAGAGAAAAAAGAAGTCAGGGAAGAGGATAATTACCAAAAAGTCTGTTTTGTTGAAGATGGCTTTACAAGAAAACCACACAAATATGAAAGATTCATTAGGCCAATGGGCTTACTTTTTAGAAGGCCCATGTAACACATCCTGAATTGAAAGCCACCTTTTACACCTGCCAATGTGTAATTGAAAGCCACCTGCCAATATTTGGTGTGAAAAAGAATCTTTCATTGCTACTATGTACAAATTTGGAACAGCGATTGAGGTGAATGTGAGCAAGTTGGGCCTTGTGACACAAAGAGACAAGGTTGTTTGGGGTAAATATGCCCAGGTAATCAACAATCCTAAAAATGATGGATGCATCAATGCAGTCTTAATAGTTTTACAGATATGTGGATATTATATGTATGTGTGTATATATATATATTTTTTTTTTTCTTCTTTTGAGAGGGGAAGGATCTATAGGGTATTCAGGGTCTCACTACTAGATGGAACTCATAGTAATCTGCCTGTTTGCAGCATCTCAAGAGCTGGGATTACAGGTACATGCCACCATGCCAAGTCTCAATTGCCATCTCAGTGCACCTCAGGGGCAGGCCGGCACAGCAGGCCTAGGAATGGTACCCCTGGCCCCTGAGCCTGCTTGGAGGTGCTTTAATTCACTGAGATATTTGACTGGCTCTGATAGATGATAATTACTTACTTATCAAGTACTACAGACCAATCAGGAAAACCATAATTTGAATACTGCTGAACAACTCTCATGACTACATTCAAAAACATTAAAATGGCCCAGTTTTACAAATTGGTCTTTTATTAGGGGTCTGCTACAGTATTATGTGTTTAGTAAGATTGAACCGTTTAACAAAGTAAACATAAATCTTTGCATTAAAGACTGGGTACTCAGCAACACAGATCTCTCATTACTAAAGAGTCACTGGTATTTAAAGTCAGTGCAAATTTAATTTAGGGGTCTGGGGGCCAGGAAATCTGCTGAAGCTATTCTACTTCATCATTTATCATTAGTTCTAGAAAAAAGTAATGTTTAAGTTTATTCTCAATATAGTCTATTTATAATACTTTAAGAATGGCATTAGAAGTTTATTGAGATAATTCCAACTTAGTTGCACTGATGCCCTGAAAAGAAACTTTATTTGCAGCTGAATAATATAAGAAGATTAAATGTTTGATGCGCATCTCAAGTTTGGTGATCTCAGTTAAATGGTCATGGCTTGAAAAAAAAATTATTCGTTTTAACTTCCAATGCAAGCAACAAATCTTCTCAGTACATGCTATTAAACACTCTTGCCCTAAACAAGTATAGAGATGTGTAGAACATTTTACAAGAAATACAACTAGCCATTTGTAGAACACACTTTAAATGAAGCCAATTTGTTGTTGATAATAATGCCTCAGATAAGGCCAGCCAGGTAGCTCAGAGGACAAAGCACCTGCTTAGGTGGATTCAGTGGCCAGTGTTTGATCCACACGCTGGCTCTTCCCGGGGTTTGCTGAGACAGCTATTGAGACTGTGTGTGGTGACTCCTGCCCATAATCCAGCACTTGGGAGGCTGAATGCAGAAGGTTCATTATGAGTCCGATCTGTGTAATGAGACCTTGGAGACCCTGGACTAAATATAATGCCTTAGATAAAGATGTAATTATGATAAACAGTGATTTATCTTCCCATTGTCATGGTTATCAGCTGCTGCAGTTTCCAGATTATTTGGGGAATATGATATTTGATGAAATGGAATGCCTCTACTAATCCATAATCCAATCTTACAAATTTCATTGAATTATTTGGTTAGTAACTTCCCTATGGTAGGATATTTCAGAATTAAACCAAACTGTATACAACCCATCTGTATTCTGCTTCAGCACAAGCACTTTCTCCCTGTATAAATATGTTCCTGTACTATTTTTCTCTTGTGGAATATATGTTCCTGATATTGCACTCTTCCCCTAAACCAGAAAATTCCACAGACTCATTTAATGAAATATATCCTTCTGCCTGAATCAAGACCCAATAATTAACTACTAATATAATTTTCCTGCCATATTATTGCTAAGGGCTGCATTCCACATTTAGCTGAAAGACATCAAAGATCAGAACTATTTTAGTCTCCCCATACTCAAATGTCCACAACTCTCTCACAATATTAAGGGAAAAATATGTATTTTAAGATCCATGCATCAAGCTCCATGACAAATTACACTGAGTGCTCTTCCTCTTGTGTGATCACCAAAGACTGAAGTGTTTCTTATTTCGTATCCCAGCCCAGTCTCTGCTATTACTCATGATATCATACTAGGTGCACTCAACATGCAATACAATCATGCTTTCAGTGTCTGGTTATCACCTGCTGGCCTATTTCTACTTCATAAATCTACCATTTTAATCTCCAACTTTCTCCAGGCTCTGCTTCCTTTCACTGCGTCTATCTCTAACTAAAAGAAATATTATATTTTCTGAATCTGAAAATTTATTTTTTTTAGTTTTCACAATTAATTTCTTTTATTTTATTGAAATAAAAATGTCAATCAGACAGTTTCAAGACAACTTAACCATGCAGATTCGATAAATTAATACATTGCAAACTGTTTTCATAATGTTTTGGTATTGTACAAGGTGCATACATGATATTATATTTATAGATATTATTTTAGCAGATATCTCATCATTGAATTAAGAGTGTAGCTGCTTACTTATCTTATTTTTGTATACCTGAATTATATCAAAAATTCAATAATTATTTTCCTAGTGGATGACCATAGTACTAGAAGCCGACATAATATCATGTCCAACCACGATTAGTGGAGATCTTGCCTCTCATAGAATTATGTAGAAGCACAGCGATATCTATCCCAACTGTACTGTCTATACACACACATCATGATTTTTTCTTTCTACACCCCTTCCTTTGTCTACACCTGTCAAAGGTGGGCACTCCATTGTCACTCAACTAACTTAGGTGCTTGAACTTGACACCACAATTGAACACAGTCCAGTATTCTACAACCATAGTGAGTTATTCAAAGAAATTGTCGACCATAGCCATTTAGAGCTCAGCTTAATATTATGGCCTCATGATGCATACTTCATTTTTATACTTTTCTGCTGGATGGTTAAGACCTAGGTAGATCAAGACTTATATAGCAACACATGAAATTTATATTTCCTATGTGGTCAGTGAAGTCCTCTCAGAGTTTATCTTGTAGTCTTGTACATTATTCTGTAGTTCCTTTGTCTGTGTCATCCATGTGGATGAGTCACGGCCAATGCTTGACCAGTTTGCTCTCTATGAGAGCTTGAGAGAAAGTTTACTGTCCATGGGACTCTCCCCAGGCACACTATGGAGCTTTGATCTCTCTCCTGTGTGGCTCCATAATCTCCTTGTTCAGAAAATACAGACCTCACCTGAGTTTCATGATGTTGAAGTATAGGTTCTCCTCTGTCCTGAGTCTTCACTGACCTTGAAAGGCTAGGGCCAAAATGTTGGCTGGCCTTGTGGCTCTTCTATTTCTCCAACTCTGACTTGTGATCTTAGGTTGTTAACCATCCAGAAGAAAAGCTGATTAGTATCCTGCAGCATATGCCATTCACTTTGCCTTATCTGACTCAATTGATTTTACTTGTAGTACGTTACCTTTTGTATTTTTGCTTTTCACTTGTTATACTGGGGAGACTATATGATATTTACACATGTGTGTCTGGTTTATTTCACTTATGAGTTCAAATGGCATCCACTTCAGTATAAATGCTTCAAACTTATCATTCTTAATAGCTGAGTAATACTCCATTATATAGAAATACCACATCTTTTTCAAACATTCCTCATGTGATGGACATCTTGGTTGTTTCCCAGATTTTGCAAGCACACATTGCACTGCTATAAACATAGGTACACATATATCTCTATGATACAATGTATCCAGATCCTTTGGGAAAATTCCCAGTAGGGGTATAGCCGGCTTGAATGGGATTTCTAGTCCTACTCTTTTGAGGAGTCTCCACACTGAACTCCACAATGGTTGTACCAGTCTACATTCCCACCAGCAGTGGAGAAGTGTTCCCTTTTCCCCACAACCTCTCCAACATTTGTTGTAAGTTGATTTCCTTATGATAGCCATTCTTTCTGGAGTGAGATGATATCTCAGTGTTGTTTTTATTTGCATTTCGCGAATGGCTAGCGATGTGGAGCATTTTTTTCATATATTTATTCGCTTCTTTAATTTCGTCCTCTGAGAAG
>PVKA01004102.1:0-102391 GCA_004027165.1 Ctenomys sociabilis | reverse complement strand
AACTGGGACACACAAGACAAACAACTCCCAAACTTGATGGCAGGAGTGATCTCTAGGAGAAGCCAGTTCCATCCACCATGGTAAGATGTGGTTACCTGGTCAGACCTTGGAGAAGCTGAATGAGAAAGTCCAGGGCTAAGGGAAGAGTTTGGATCTTGACTCCTGCCCCATGCAGCAAGTGGAAGCAGCAGAACAGGGACAACCACACGGCTGCCATCATGCCCGGCATAGAGAATGAGGCCACTACCCCGCTGTCAAGTCTTATCCAAATTTCTCTCATGGCCCACTTTTATCTCAAATTATATTGAGAAGTATTTTTGCTATTTTAAATGTACATAGCTAAAGCTACCACAGAGCTCCGCCCCCCAAAGCACAAAAGCTATAATTTCCTTACAGAATTATTGTAAGGGGCTAGAAACAAGGATGGAATTCTGACAGTAATGACAGAAAAATGATAATGCTGTGGATTAAAGAACCGAAAATTGTCTTAAAATGTTAATTCATGATTTCTTCTCCTTACATTTTAAGAACAGTTTCATTTCTTCCCTCAACCTACTAAGTCTCCTCAGTACTAGAATTCCCTTTAGTACCACATTTCTTTGAGTCAGATGTGGCCTCATGAGTTGGTTTAGTAAATGTTTGGGAATAAAAGTGATACATTGGTGTCCAGATCAGCCCCTTAAGGACAGGTTACTCACCCTGGGTTCCATGCCTAAACCCCAGGGCCCTTGACTGGCTGACCTCAGGCACCTATAAATGCTGTTGACAGTTGTACCTCTGTACTCTTGTGTGTCTTGTCACAGAAATGTAGCCTTAACTAAAACACTGGCCACTTTTTGAATCTAAGCCTAAAGCAGAAATTGCTTGAAATCACTCTTAGATTTCAGTATCTAAAGTTGTTAAACACATTTGCCTACCTTGGAGGGACGTGCCATAGCTAATTGTGATAGGAACACAAGTGGATTAGGGAGCACATAGCTGGTGAGCGGGGCACAGTTCTGAGTGTGTGTGGATAACTAACAGGCAAGCAGAAAACCGCGGAGGGAAGACACAGCCTGGACGTAGGTGGCATAAATCAGGAGGCTTATAACGTACAGAGAATGAGAGAGGATAGAAAACAGGAACTTTTCTCTCTGTTGGTGGAGTTCTGTAGCTTTGCTGTCCCCTCCTGACTTCATTTCTCCACCAGGTAAGCTTCCAGGGCACGCTGCCAGCCTTCCTGCACAGGCCCTTCAGCCTCCTTCCACACTGACCGCTTCGGGCCTCCAACCTTTGCAGACCACGCACCCCACCCTCTCCGAGACAGCCACTGTGTGTTCTTCTCCCCTTCTTCTGTGCGCAGCCATTGCAAGCCTACCTTACGAATCATATACATTAGATATTATATTAAATATGTAAGCGTACATATTTAATGTATGATACATAGTTATGTGTAATTATAATGTATGTTATATATAATCATTATATATTTCTTTCTCTAGTAAATCCTAAGTAACACAGGAAAAGAGAATAAGGAACGAGTTTGAGCAAGAGGAAAGAGCAAGAATGATGTCTTCAAGATTCATGATGGTTCTCTCTCTGGCAGAGTCTCCACAATGTTACGTCTTGAAGGAGCAGGGTGCGTGTCACCCCTGGGAAGCTGGACCTTTGCGTACTGACTCTAAGGCTCCCAGAAAACCATGGCTGACAGAGCAGTGATACTGGCTGTTATGGGACCATGGGACTATAACAAACACGGTCTTAGCAGGAACCACCCAATCACTTAGCGAAGTGGTCATGCAAGTGATCTATCATTTTATCCAGTCACGCTCATCTTAGTACCTCACTATTAGAAGGATTTTTTTTTTTTCTGGCTCAGGCTGCCTTAAGGGCAGGTATGGTAAGGCATGAGGAGCTGGGGATAGAACTTAGGTATCCTGTGCCTGACTGTGTTTGCATAAGCAGGCACTTAAACATCTGAGCTAATAGGCAGGCCCCCTGCCTCACTATTAATTAAGCTGAATTTCTCATTAACTTGGCAGGATAGAAACTCTGAGACAGGTTTAATATTAGTTTTAAAAAAAAAAAAAACAGAACCACAATATTTCCAACACCGAAGTTTGTAAGTATAGATTTGATCAAATTTATCATCATTAGTTTTGTTTTTTTTCTTTTTTCCCATGATTCACACCAGGTTTTGTTTCTATGCCAGGGTAATTTCTGTGAAGATATTTATCCTGCAGTGAGAAGGCAGGGGAGGCCTGCCTGGGGGCAACCTCTTGTCTTCGAAAGTCTGGAGCTCTAGAGCTGGGCCGTTTTCCCCTTACTTTGTATGTTTTTATGTCCACCGAGTTTTCTTTCATTTGGCCCAAAGCATCAGCTTCAGGAGACTTAATGGTGGAAGCTAAGGGACTACGATACTCAGCGTGTCCTCTGGGTGAAGCTTGAAGGGGCAAGGGTTGGCACCACCAGGGCCTTGTTTCCTGTCCCATCACAGTTGGCCAAAGGCTTAGAATTGCCAGAACTATGGCCAGCAAAGACTTTTGAGACCCTAGAACCCAACCTTCCCATTTCCCACGTGAGAAAACCAAGGCCCAAAGAGAACATATTTGCTCACATACAGCTAGAGGGAGATGTGAGACAGGGACCGACACTCCCAATGCCCATGCTAGGCCAGTCTCTAGTTTGCTATGCACGGCAAGGTCCTAGACTCTTGCCCACTGATTCCACTGGTAGCAGTGTACTAGAGAGTAGAATGGTCTCCACACACACACACCTTCACCTGAGGGCCATGTAGCGTAGATATTGCTATCAATTCTTGAAACTTTACACTTAGAAGCTCTTACATTGACATAGGAATGAATAGGATTCCGCATGAGAATAGAAGGGACCGTGGAAGCGTGGAAGCTAAAAGATGCTGACAAGAGGGATTGCAGAGGACTGCTAGGGAGCTGCTTTGCTTTTTTTCTGCTTCTTCCCTCTCCCTTTCCTGTGCCTTGATCCCCTGCTTTCCAGGTCTTCTTCCCTCCCTCTGTCTCAAACAGTACAGGCCCATTATCCACAGCTCCAGCAGGAAAGTAAGAGGGACTGGGGATCAATCAGACCCACCCTAGAGCCTGACTCTCCATCCAGAGGCTAAAACCCCAAATTTTCCTTGTAGCCAGGGACTTAATGGCTCACTGGAAAGGTCTGATATTTCACAATCCCAAAGCAGATGTAACAAACACCTGGAAAAGGCAAACAAAGCTGCTTCTTAGCACTGGCCAGGGACAGGCGGGGCCAGCCCAGCTGTCTGTGCTTAAACCGTCCCTCTTCTACTCTTTCCCTCCCTCTTGTCTTCTTTCTCTCCCACCATCCCTTCCCTTTTTCACTCATAACTAATGCAAAAACATGTATTTGACTTTCTACTGTGTCCAGCACCTACTTACATGTTATGGTTGCAAAAACAGCATTGAGTAGAGCACACTGCACCATTTTTATAGATTATTCATTCATTTATTTATTCCTTCAGCACACACTTATGAATTTCTAGTTTAAGAAAAATGTAGCCCCCCACGCCCGGGAATGGAGCTTACCCTGACGTACGCTCTGTGCAGCTAGCAACTCCTTCTATGCAGAGAAATGCCCAGTGCTCCTGAGGACCCATCACAGATTCTTCTGTCTTCCTTCTCCTGCTTCCTTTCCGAAACTCTGAAACTCCTCCATGCCTATGCCCACTAATTGTTCTTTCCAAAAAAGGAAATACTTTTTGCCTGAAATTCTAAACTCCCTGATTGCAGACAAGGCCTGGGAGAATATAAATAAGCATATGAATATTTAGCAAGAATGACTGCTATGCGAAGCTTGAAGCACTGTTGTCACAACGCAGAGCCCACTTAATCGCAGCCACAGGGAAAGCATTTGTTGCTGTCTTATCACACAGGAATGATTTTCCCCATGGCAGTGGCATCCTGCCAGCTGGCTGTGGAGCCAGCACCTTCTTGGTCCTGTGGGTCACAGTATCAGCTGGCACGCTCCACCACCACCAGGCACTGACATTTCTATTTCTGCCAGAGGTGCCGGGTCGGGAAACAATCAAAGACTAATTCTTACTTAGGCTCAGGGTGAATCTCATTTTGATTCTGAAGCCTGAGTAATTTCAGTCCTTATAGTTCAATACTCAGAGATGACATTGCGCTTCGCTGATTGAAGTCAGCTGATGGTCTTGGAATCTTATGGTTCCCCTTAAATCCCCATGAGCATGACGGGGAGTGCATCTAAAACTCTGAAGTAATTTTCCACTCATAAATAAAGCAGCAGCTCATCTGGGACATCATCGTCATCCAAGCCCAGCTCAGAATGAGCACAACAGGGAGACGAATCATACAGGGAAACTGAGTCCTTTGGGAGAAGAGTGAGGAGGATCGTCGGTTGACATTCCCAAGAGACTGTGCCAATGGTTCCTTCAGATCTTGGCCTGAGAAAATTTACAGTTACTTAGACTCTGCTATGCCTCCTTCCTGGAAATATTTTAAAATTAGATTGGCCCTTCTGATCCTAGCCACGATGGGGCAACAGGGTTACAGTTATTTTCCCACATCAAGAGAAAATGAACAAAAATACATGAAAAGAAATTTAAGGCAATGAACACTGGGCAACAGTGGACCCCTGAGAACCTACACATAAGATAAGTGCTAGGATTATTTCCGCTTCCTTAACTGAGAGGCTTAGAGGTTGCAGTTCAAGGGGAGAAGCAGGATGGATGCGATGGGTTCCCTAAAATGAGGGAGAGAGCCTGAGGGACCAAGATGCCCAGAATTTGCAGTGCTAGGAGAGAGAAGTACACAAAGAGCACTCTGAAACTATGAAGAGTCCCTTAATTATTCTACTAAAGATGCGCGCATGCGTATGCTAGAATACATGAGGTGGGGGAGACCCACCTGAGCAATCTTGTGCCGCTAGGAATAGCATCTGACCTGCTGGCCGGAATGGGAAATGTCACGTTTTATAGTCACTTCAAGTAGTGGTGAAAATAAGCCCTCCCCAGAGCGCTGCTCCAGTCCTGCTTAACAAGCCTGGAAGAAAACCCCAAAAATATCAAAGAATTTCCAACTAAGTGCATCCCAGGAAACAAGTAAGAATATTTATAGGAATACAACAGTACCCAACACTCAGCAAAGCAAAATTTGCAAAGTCTGGCATCCGCTCAAAAACTGCCGAGCATACAAAGAAACAAGGAAATGCAACTTATAGCAAGGAGAGAAAACACCCAGTTAAAACAAAGTAAGAAGTCACACAACCATTAGACTTAGCAGACAAAGACAATGTGGGGGATGAAAAAAATATTTTGAATGGAAACAGTGGCACATCCTTCTGTAGAAGGAAAGATCGGTAAAATTGAAGACAATAGGAAAGAGAAAGTAACTAAGATACAAAGGATCTATAACGTGTGTTCAAGAGTATATTAAATGTAGAGGCTGGGGAGATGGCTCAGTGGAATAAGCGCTTCGCTGGCAAGTGCAAGGGCCTGAGTTCAATCCCCAGTTCCACAAAAAAAAAAAAAAAAGGAGTATATTAAGTGCATGGCAACTGTATTATATTAATTACTCTTCTCTCATTCGTGGGACAAATACCCGACACTCAAAATGAGGGAAGGAAAGGTTTATTTAGCTCACAGTTAGTGGAGGTTTCAAGACACTGGGGGAGGAGCTGGGTTTTGCTCCGTGCCCAGGATGACCCTTTCCACATCTCTGAGAAAGCACAGGCTAACCAGTTTAATGGTTCGTGCCTCTCTGGTCCCGCCCCTTAAGCCACTCATTGCTCCTCCTGCAGAGCCCGCCCCATAATTTACATGAGGCTTTGGGGGGGACAACTAGACACAAACCAAAACATGGATCTTAAAGACTACAAGAAGAAATGGAAGTGTATTAATGAAAACCGTGCATAAGGTCATATTATAAAATCACTAATTATAGATTTCATTAAGTTAAAAACAAATTCTGTAAACACTACTGCCATCACTGAAATGAAAGATAGTTGTAATAAGCAAAAAAGACTAAGATCATAAAATTCAATTTATCCTTAAATTTGAACTTACTATATAAGATTCTAAAACCAAATAATCTTGCAGAGTGGAGGCAGCAATTTGCGGGCACAGGAAATAGCAAAAGGATGTAAGTTTATCAGATAAATGGAATTAACTGAGAGAGGAGAGGGGATGCTTAAATAAGATAGGAGGGTGCAGGACTGTGGTGGGAAAGACTGACAGGAACGGGGGAGACAGAAGGTGAAGAAGGAGAGCGGAAGGGAAGTGTCTTCAGCACTTTACCATCCTAAAAATGAAGTATGATTTAAAAATAGTGTGTTTTTAATTTTCTAATTATTGCATTTAAAGATACATTGCGATTAGTCTCCCTCAAATTATCCCCCTCACTTCCAACACACTTACTCTGTTGTTCTTGTCACTGTCTGAAGCAGTGTGGGCAGGCCTCTGTTGTGAGTGGCTTGGTTGCAGTGCTGTGGCTTCCTTGAATTTCCCGTTAATTCAAAATTTCTGCTTTGCATTTGGCTCCGGGGAGGAGGAGTCAGAAGTCACAGGGTGCCAGATACAGAGAACGAGGTGGGTGAGCGCCCACCACAACGTGTTCACAAGCTTGCCTTTCCATCAACGACGGTACCTGGCAGCAGCCTTGCTTGTATTTTTAATCTACCATGTAAAGATAGTCATGAAAGAACCTTCTGAGGTACCTCAGACAGGAGCAAGAACTAGTGGGATAAACATGGCTGGAACAAGGAGGAGAATTTTGAGGGGGATTAATGGCAATATGCCTTTTGCTGTAATCATTTCTTTTACTGATAAGAGACATCTGCTAAAATAATATCTGTAAATATAATATCATGTATGCACCTTGTACGATACCAAAACATTATGAAAACAGTTTGCAATGTATTAATTTATCGAATCTGTCTTGTTAAGGTGTCTTGAAACTATCTGATTGATATTTGTACTTCAATAAAATAAAAAATAAATTTAAAAAAATAAAATAAAATAAAATGCACAACCTGAGTTTAACTTCTGGTAATTGTGACATTGCTGTCTCTCTTTTGTTAAATTTGTCACTACTGAAAATGAAATGAATTGAGTTTTATTTTAACTGAAATGTTCATATAGGTGCGTGATTAAAATATTAATGTCAGCAAATAAAATTATTTCAGAAACTTTAAAAAAAAAAGCCTTGCCCTTTAATTCACCGTGGATTTCGCAGCAAGACAAGCCAATCAGTTTATCTTATCTTCTCAATACTCCCCAACATTCAATCAATCACTTTATATCATAGGGTATTGAATATATAATAAACATTAGGCCAGAGCTCTCCAGTCTCCCCTGAGCAGTTAGTTCTACCCAACAGGGGATCCTAACTGCTGCTTCTTGCCTCCTGATTCAAAGAAGAAAACATCCTTTCACTCTCCCTGTCTCCTCATCAAACCCGGGAACAGGCTCTTTCTTTTGCATTCCTCACGTCTCATGCTTCTTCACCAGCTCATGTGGTCTGCTACTCCTGTGTGTCCTGCTGGCCACCACATCACCATGGAGCCAGCCAGCCTTCTGACCCTTCCCACTGCGGCCCAGCGGTGTAGCCAATCTTCTTTCTCTGTTTCCTGCTGTAAGGTCCTATCTTGCCCTTTAATCACTAGCAATTTTGGCTGTAGTTCTGATCTTACCAACATCATACACATTTTATCCACAGCCACAGAGCTCTTCCTTGTACCCGGCATATGAAATTATATTAAAATATTGCTATGAATATAAAAATAATATCTTTATTTATAAAATTATAAAAGGACTCAATGAAGTCAGCTAATTGCCCAGGAACATAAAGTAAATGAGTCGCATAGATCTCACCTGACCTGATTCCAAACAATTTAGTTAGAGCAAAGGAGCTGAGATACCAGCAATGCCCAGAGACTCAGGTGAGCTTGGAAATGCTGGCTCTGCCTTAGATGGCATCTGTACTGGGGCATTTCTGAAAGGCTGACTCTCTTTAACTGAAAGAGTGCTGCCAGTTTTTCTATAATCTATTCTCCGGTCCTTCTAATTCTTCAGAACTCTAGTTCTAGGGTAAGGAAGAATCTCTGTTTCATTTTTAGTTGCAGTTTATTTTGATCAAGTGTAAGGACAGCAGTTAAGTCAAGCAGTGTAGACAAAGTTCCCTCATGGCACCATTACCAGAGTCATATGCCAAGGGACTGAGGATTCAAGTTCTTGGGGGCAGTTCAAGGTCTGTCCTTTGAACAAAGATGCAGTGGACTAAGTATTTAATAAAAAGTAAAAGAACGTAACAAGTTGGAGGACTTGTTTCACTGTCTCACTTACTCAGAAGTGAAAGTAATCAAGGCAGCATGACGTCACAATGACAGACTAGAATAAATCAGAGAGAAGATCTTATTTAAGCTTGAAAAACAGCATAAAGCCATTCTGCCTGTCATATATAATATAAAACAGAATAGGGGATCTAATTTCAATCACATCAGCAATTGAAAATGGATGAAAATCACATATTAAGAGATTAGACTTTAAAACTGTTCTTCAGAGAAAGAACCAACTGGATATTATTTCTGAGAAACATTCAGGGGCTGGGAGAGACCTCAGTGGCAGAGCACCTACTTAGCATGCAGAAGGCCCTGCTTCTATCTTAGGCACCACAAGAGGGAAAAGACAAAGAAGAAATATTTTATATGGAAAACAAAAGAAAATTTGAACAATGTTCCTGAACAGCAAAGCTCAAGTTCTAAGACTGTCAATTCTTCCAATTTAACTTATAATTTTGAAGTACCTCCCAATAAAAGCACTGAGAGGAATTACAGGTAATTGGACAGGTAATTCAAAGTTCATATGAGGAAGAAATTAAAACTAATTAAAACATTTTTTTTGGCAGTACCAGAGATTGAACTCAGGACCCTGCACTTGCCAGGCAAGTGCTTATTCTACTGAGCTATCTCCCTGGTCCATGAAAACATTCTTGCAAAACAATAAATGATTAGATATTCACACATATTTTGAAACTACAGTAAATTAAGCACTGTGTTACATAAGTTGCTAAGCAAGTTGGTTAGAATAGGAATCCAAATACAGATCCACACTAAGGTTAGAAATGTAATAAACTGATAAAGAAACATTTCAAATTAGTAGGAAAAGAGCATTATTCAACAAATAATGTTCATTAAAAAGGTGGTCAGCTAGTAGAAATAAAGTTAAATCATGAACCTTATACACCAAAATTACTTCCAGATAAATCAAAGATTTTAATTAGAACATGAATTCCTAAAAGTATTGGAAAAATAGATGTTTGTAAGTATAACTAAAAACTTCAACTTATTTTCATGTGCAATCTTTTTAACTCTTTAAAAAGATGCATGTGAGGGCTCGGGAGAGAGCTCGGCGGTCTAAGCGACTGCCTGGCAAGCATGAGGACCCAAGGTTGATGCCTGGTACCACATACCAAGCCAGCCTGGGAACTGCAGGTGTTCTGTATTGGCCCTGAAACCGAATCCAGGCATGTGGTGCACGCCTGTAACCCCAGCACTGGGGAGGCTGAGACGCGAGAATCACTACGGAGTCCAAGCTGTGTAGCAAAACCCTGTACCAAATAAATAAATAAATGATTAAAAACATGCATGTGTGCACAAACTTGAATATTTGTAGGTCACCATAAAGGCAATGTATAAATAGATTAAAAAACAAAATCATATTTAGACAAATGGTAACAGCCTTAATTTAATATAGTAAGTGTAAGTTACAAAAAGCTAACAATAGAAAAATGGGGCAAATTTTACTTTTTAAGATATTTATTTTAAAATTCCCTAATGAAGAGTTTTCTTTAATTTTCCAGTCCAACACCTTTCACATAACCGTCGTGCCATCTTATTGAAATTTCCCTGATGTTGTCCTGTTCATTCATTCACCCATCTCTGAGCACCCATGCTTGATTTAGGTTTCGCTGTCACTGGTTTCTCTAATGAGGGACTGAAAGAGGAGCCAAGGCCAGTCAGTCAGTTCTAAGCCCAGGTGCCCTTCACACCCAAGCCTGGTTCCTCTCCTCAGCCCACCCTTCCTCTGACCAGTGGGTCTGGTAAGTATGTCACAAATGCCAACCACGTGTCCTGGTATTATTCCATGATGCACATCAATAACTGGTCCCTTCGCCCTTTCATGCTGAGCGCATGTGCATGAGATTTCATTTTTCTTCGGGACAGACTCCAGGCACTTCAGAGAGGTGGGTAAAACTGACCCCCTCAGTCCAGGGTGGACCACGGCATTCAAGGCCTCAGCCACCTCCTCTCCTGAAAGTTCTACTTCTGTGATGCCGCTGTTCCAGCCATTGCCCTTTGAAGTTCACTACAAAAAGAAAAAAACAGTTCCAGATTTTTCTTTTATCTACTTCTAACTCAGAGGAACCCCCAAGCTCTTCTGCTTAGAAAACTTCCATTAGGTTTCCATATTTGTAGATATTTGTCCTAAATGAAAGTCAGCCTGGATTTATATTTGATATTTCCTAAAATGTAGAAAAGAGGAAGAAGAAATAAAATGACGTTACTGTAGTTGAATGCCTATCCACTGAGAACAGCAGAAAAACCATTTTTGGTTTTGCCAGAATTAGCACTGCTGGATAAATTGGGAGACTTGTATCCTCCCAGTTGCCAAGACCAAGTGCCAGCTAATTTTAGCCCACTGTTTAATTATAGCCAGCGCTGATATGCACTGGCCTCTGACATCAACAAGGGACAATGACATCCTGTCACAGACAGCAAAGTGCCGGCACTGGCCCTGTCCTAGCCAAACTTCCTAAGCCCTCAGGGCTCTGCCTCTCCCTGCGGATTGATTTTTCCATTTGGAAATGACCTTGGAGATCCTTTAGCCCGGCCCCCACGTGGGACAGCCTCTTCTACTTCTCTAAACAGAAAATTGTCCAGCGAAGCCAGCAGCTGCCTGCAGCCCTGGAAGCAGGTGCAGCTTCATGCATGTTCTCTCCACAATTTAGTTCTCAGGCAAAGGGGCCGAGGATAAGTTTGAGAAAGACATATTATGTATAGTCCTATTTATTTTTTCTGGAGAAAAGTACCCCTTTGATTCATCTTCTGGAACCTTCTTCCCTAATGGATATACATAGTAAAGCTAAATATAATTATTTTTTTTCTTTCCTTTTTCTTTTTTTGTGGTACCAGGACCTTGCACTTGCCAGGCAGGTGCTTATTCTACTGAGCTATCTTCCCAGCTTATAAATGTTTTCTAAGGTACTAGCAACAAACAGTCACAACAGGGTTTAGACAACTAACCCTGAGTCCTACTGCTAGGACCTGCAGGGCCATGATATAAGCCTCCTTCAGGTAAACACAAGACAGCAGACAGAAGTGGAGCACACCGTGGTATGGTCCAGCCCTGTGCAAACACAGGCTTAGAGCTATGCAAATGAGGAACATCTCTCTGTACGTTTTCTTCTTCTTCTTTTATGTATTTAGTACAGGGTCTACAGGGTCTCGATACACAGATCCAACTTGTAGTGATCCTTCCTGTTGTCGACCCCTAAGAGCTGGGATTAGGCAAGTGCCAGCACATCTGGTCTCAATTGCTGTCTGAGCATGACCCAGCAGACCACGATTGAACTCCGGCCCCTGCAGCTGCCTAAGCAGGCGCTTACTCCGCTGAGCCATCCCACTGGCCCTCAACATTTTTCCTTTATGTATGGCTACTCAAAGCAAGATCTTTATCCTACTTATAAAGATGAAATAGTAGCAAAACATGTAAACACATTAAATATGTAGGAATAACCACAGAACAGGATTTGACAGAGGAGGAAAAATGCTTTTTTTCTTTATATTGTTTCTGGGTTTTACTTTTTGTGGGGTTTGCTTTGTTCATGTGGTTTTGTTAGTTTCTGCCTCAAAGTTAATTACAAGAATGAAAGTTTGATCGAGTTATTAGTCCACGTGGACACGATGTGTTATTCTGGTCCAGATGTCTTCAGCAGACAGAAGAAATGAGATGAGTGGAGACATCATGCCTGGTCTCCGCGGGCGATGCGCACTTCTCCCACCCTGTCTCAGCTGCTGCAGTATGCAGTGTGTGTTTCTTTTAGCAGCCAGTTACTCCTGCTGGCTTTGCTTCATCTAATATTGACGTTACTTTGCATTTTCTGGGGTGGCCAAGAGATTGAGGTAAGAGGAAAATGTGGAAATCAATTCAGGCTGCTCCAAGTGGCAACTACCAAGCAAATGAGCAGCAGTCAGGAGGAAATGCAGCACTCAGAGTGGAATACTGCTGCATGTTTTCTTTTCATGGGGAAGCATTTCTTTTTGGTGAACTATTACTGATGCTTTTAAAAAACGGATTTCAGGGAGCTTTTTTCGAAAGCCTTAATTCTAATGACAGAGTCACTATGCATGGTGCTTGGCAACCATCTCCCACTGGGGCTCTCCCCACTGTCTCTGAGACTTGCAGGAGAGTTGGGGTCAAACTGTGCTCTTGTATAACAACTGGCCACAACCAGGGTGGAGAAACTGTCTCTCTACACCTCAGACTCCCACAAAACAGGACTGATCTTTATAGAGCTAGTTAAAGCGCACAAACCTTGAAATCAGAAAAGAATGAAAAACCTTGTTCTGTAATCTGTGAGTTGTGTGAGTCCCTGAGCACCTCAGAACCTCTCCACAGGCTCCTTTTGTTATTTGCTTTTAGCTCAGTAAATGTGAGCACTTTGTACTCATGTTCTGTTTAAAGCCCCACATTGCTGAGGCTTTAACATTAGCAATATTATATAGACAAGAAAACCAAAACTAGTTAGTGATTTAAAAAGCAGGCCTTGCTACTGGAAGGCTCCTATAGTGCAAGTGGTGAGCACTGCCTATGGTTTGAAAGGCTCTTCTGGGAAGAATCTGAGGTGTATGGATGCAGGATCCACAGACGCTCCAAGCAGACTGCACCAGCACTTGCGCTAGCAGCAGTGCAAGGGAAGCGATGGATTTAGCTTCTCTGCATTTGTCCTTCTTTCATCCCATCTGTCTTCCTTCTTTTTCCCACCCTATGTTGATGAAGATTTTTCTGCACTGTTGGCAATTTAGTTGATTAAAGTGGGTACTCTTTTTAAAACAGTAAGATTTCCAACTCACTTCTGTTGGTAGATCTTGCTTCTTAGCACATGTGCGCATGTGCACACACACACGCAAAAGCATGTACAGACATGTATATATACAAGTGTGTGCACACGCATGTCACCTGCTACTTATGACTCATATTTGGGACCCATGACTTTTCTTTCTGTGACACTTTGTGTGGCTGCTGGGGTCCCAAAGCCCAATGACTTAGAGTGGGCCAGTCTGTAGTAGAAGATGAAACACCCAACACAAGAAGAAGCACTGACCAGCAGAGATGAAAGAAGCACAAAAGGCAACTCAGGCTACATTAGCCAATGGCACCCCTCAAGGAAACAGCCAACAAGTTCCTGTTCCCGACATGGTTCGAATCTGCTGTTACAGTTTAAGTCTAAAATATTCCCGAGTCTCAGTGTACAGAGGTGGTGCTTTTGCAAAGTGATTAGATCTTGGGGATGCTATACTCATCAGTGGATTGATTAATTGATGAGTTTGTAGTTCAATGTGCTGTTGAGGATAGGTATATCCTTGTTCATGGCTCTCCCTTCACTGATGTCGCTGCCAGGAACAGCTTCCCCTTGGGCACTTCACTTTGCCATCTTGGCCCTATAGGTAGCCACCCGGGTACTCAATCCTCTGAAGCCAGAAGCCAAATTAAACTTCTCCTCCTCAAAATGCAGTGTTTCGTATTATGTCCCAGTCATGAAACACTTACTAATACACTTGCCTTACCAAAGGCTCTTTGTTCAATTCTGTGCTTTTCTCACAATCTTACTAAGCTTTCTGAACCAATTTAAGAGCTATAATTTGATTTAGGTGATTGATATTTACAATCAAAGGAGTTCTAATTTAGTATGTTCAAGTATCACATCAGAAAGTTGAGGTGAAAAAGAATTCTACATGTAAACATACTTTCCATCTTCTGAAGATGACTCTGAAGTCACTCATAAGCTCACAAGCTTTTGTTGAATATCTACTACACTGCAATGCACTGTGCTGGGATCAACAACCCAAAAATGATCCCTACCCTAACAGGGCTTCCTGTCTAGAAGAGGACAGAAAAGAGTAAACTTGCAGTAAAATATGACTCAGTGTTTTGAGAAGTGTTGTAATGAACAATACTGCAGGAAGAAGGAAGTAGCCTGCTCATTCTGAAAGCTTTAGAAGAGGCTGAAGAGATTTGATAACACTTTTCTCACTTTTGAAAGAAAAATACTACCTAGGCTTTTGCTATTCAAAATGTGATTCATGAACCAGCAGCATCATTTGTTAAAAATAAACATCTGGGGCTCCATTACAAACACATCTGAATTTTAGCAAAATCCTCAGGTGATTTGCATCCAAAAATGTTTGAGTGGTGCAGATCTAGTTAATAGAAAGAGTAGAGGAAAAGCACTTTCAGGCAGAGGTGTCAATAGCAGGCGTCACAGCGTATGACATGTTCATGAAGCTATAAACCAATCACAGCCCAGGGTATGAGGGAGAGTGCAGCACAGACAGAAGCAAGTCTAGACAGCAGAGTACTGTGTACCATGCAGAGAGGGCTGGACTTCATCCAATCAATAGTGGCAAGCAGGTGAAAGAAGAGTGTAATATGACCAGACAGCACACTTAAAAGTAGAGTAATAAGCAAAAAAGAAAGGATTTGGATGTGATCCCAAAAAAGAGTGGAGATTTAAGGAAATAGAATAATGATTTGATTTGATGCAATTGTTTTTTTCATTGTGGAACTTACTGCCTAACAGCAGTGTGGAGGATACACTGGACATAGGGCAGTGGCAAAGGCAAAGAGGGCACTTGGTACACTTGGCTCTTGCCAAGAGATAAGGCAGAGCAGTGCTACAAAAATAGCAGCAGAAAGAAAAGATGCTCTCAGAGAAAATGAGGCAGGACATGCAGAGATTCCTCCAGATTTGGAAACTGCTTCTGCAGTGATAGAGCAGATTTGGTGGAAGGGTCAGTACTGGAACAAGAGACAGGGAGTTCTACTTTGGGTCTATTGGGTTTCAGCCTTCTGTGGGATGCATACAGAAGCAGGTAAAAGAAGAACAAATAAGCACTATACACTTGTCTCCAAATAGAAGGTCTCTCTTGAAAATGCATCAATTAGAATCTACTTTGTTTGCTTAGAAAGCATTTAGTTAATTCCATAAATAATTGGCTGTGAGAGAAACTTCAGTGTCTATAAACAGGGGTTCTGCCACTCAGAGCTGGGCTTCCACCTAGTGCCTATGCTTATTAGCACAGGGGAAAGCTATTGAAGAACCCCAGAGCTCGGTGTGACTATGAGGACAAAACAACTAAGGGCTTCTTTTTATCCCCCCAAATATCCCCAGATGCCAGATGCCTTCTGTGCAGCTCTGTGTAACAAGGAACAGCTGGGCATGAGCCATTACCTGGAACACTGCTACACACTGGAGCTGTCTCAGTCAACAAGAGAGCCTCATTCTTACCAGGCTTACACACGGCAAGAGAGACAACAGTTAAGCCAAAAGACAATGCACCAGACACCGAGAACTCCAGCTCACATCTGCCTTCAAGAAAAGTCTTGGTGCCCGGCTACTAAGAGTGCAGTTGGTCAGCAGCTGCTAGAATGCGGCACCTTTGGGTCAGCCTTGGCTGTTGGCTGTCTAGCCAACACCACACCTTTTTTAGTCTGACTCCCAGACAATGGCTAAGGAGAGCAGCAATGCACCTTGAGTGACCCCCAACTGAGTTGCTAGATGTAGCAAAGTAAAACACAACAGGTGTACTGCAGATGAAGAATGAAGCTTTCTAAAAATATACATCACAAATATTGCATGGGATGTATTTATCCTAAAAGAGTTATTATTTGCCTGTAATTCAAATTCTACTGAACAGTCCATACTTTATCCAGCAACCTTAAACCCCAATCAGTAATTTGCCATTGCGATGGTTCAAAGAGCTCCTAATTTTCAACCAACTCTGTTAATAGGTCATCTTTGCTCCAGAGTTCCTGTGGTGTTGGCTGACCTTTTAACATGTTTTTCTGCAGAATGATAGCTCTTTTTGCATGTTTTTATTTTATTTGTCCAGTGTTCCTTTAACAGATATTACATGCCCAGCAAGCTTTTGTGGTTCTAATTTTATCTCAGCATCTGCTTTCTGGAAAACCCAAATACTAATGGTTGGTACCAAGAATGGTCTGAGAAAGCAGACAGTAAGAACAGGCATGGGGACTGGATCACTCACCGCTCAGCTGGTTATGAAAACCCTGGCCCTGGCGGGAGGTGATGTGCAGTCATCTCTTGTCTTACAATGGAGATCAAGTTGTTGAACTTCAGTTCAATAGTGGTGAGCAGAGGGGAATACGCTGACTCAAATATTTGAAATGCATGGGGGTAGCATGCATTTCCCCTGTGCAAATTCTTATATATTATTGAATATATAAGAATGATGGAATTCGTTGATCACTACCAAGTTGTGTCAGAGCTCTAGTTTGCAAGCCTTGGACCTTGACACCCAAGATTGGAATGCTTGGATGGATGTTTCCTAATCTCCTCTGAAGACTCTGAGCCTGCGGTGGTTGTGCAGCCCTCTCAACTAAGAACTGCCCCATTCCTATGCTAGAAGATGATATAAATGACTCACCCATACAGAAAGAAAAAGGCAGCAGGTGGCTTTGCCCTCTTCTCCTAGACTTTGGGCATCTAGCTAGGATCAGGCCACAACACAACCCAGTGAAAGACCTGCTGAGCACAGTAATCATGAGAAGTGACTGTAAGTCAAGGGAGTTTCAAGATATCATCAAAAGGGCCAGCCTGATATCCCAGTGGACTAAAGTACCTGCTTAGACAGAGCACAGCAGCTGGGGGTTTGGTCCTGGACTGCTGTGGAAGACATAGGGGAAGAAATAAAAAGGCTCAGGGAGGTGGGTTTGCAGGAATGCATGCACCATGCAGCCAAAGGACACATCACTTACCAAAGCCCCTGGAATGCGCTAGTGAGAGAGCACAATAAGCAGCCCTAAGTGGCTCAGTGTTGCCTCTCCTCTGAGGCGAGATCTGGCAATACTTAGGGTCACTAATGCCAATGGGGACAGTCCACTGATGCCAGCGGGGCTACCCCAAGCAACTGAGGCCAGATGGTGGCACCAAACTACCAGCAGACAAATGGTTGCAAGTGTCCAGACAACTAAGAACAGAGAGGCAGATGAGAGGGCCTCACTCACAGATTATCATGGAGATGGTGAATTGAACTCAGCATGCTTAGGGAAAAAGTAGATAGCCAACAAGGCTGCTGTGTAATACTGATACAGGGGAAATGGTGCAACTCCCAACCTGCTTGATGTCAGACACACTGAGTTCATGTTCCTCAAAATTGAAGAATGAATTTTAAGGAAAATGGATATTGAGAGTATGAAAAATTATTAAGACAGCTAGCACTTGAGAAGCAGGAGGGGACTGAAAAGGGGGTTGCTGAGGACCCTACTTTACAAAAGTTTTATAGAGCAAAAAATTATAAGGTGGATACAAAATCACAAGGTGGATACAATGTGACTCAAAGCTATGATCAACCAATAAGACTATAATTATAACAACTTAGGTAATATTGATCTGATGTGGAAACAAGATGATACAGCAAGTGTACAAGGAAAGAACAAGAACCTATTTAGGAAGGGATGACCAGGAGGTCCTCATCACCCACTTGGGTGACTGATGTCAATATAGACTTTATTGGACCAAATGATACCAAATATATTTAATCTTCAAATTATTGCTGAAGCCTTGGAGAGAGATATGTAGGCTTGGTCATTCTGTCTTTATCTTGATGGCTGGCCTTAACAGATGTGCCTCTACCCACAACTGTAAAGTGTTGTCATCTACTGCACTTACTCATTCAAGGGCCTAGCACTGTCTGATTGCCTGTAATATTTCACCTAACTTAGCATGCCTATAATATTTTCCCCTTCCAGGCTGGGCATATAGGTCAGCAACATAAAGCACCTGGCTGGCAAGGTCAAGGTCATTAGTTCAGTTCCTGATATACACACAAAAAATTTTCCCCTTCTGAGGAGTTGAGAAATATTCTCTAGAGGATCTATCTAATGGCCCTTGATAGACACCAAGCATTTTTATCTTGGGGAGGCATTAAGTCTGAAGAAGACAAGTCCAAAGAAACAGTTAAGTATGTGTGGGCCAAAAAACATGATCAACAACTCTATCTTTAATACAACCAACAAATGTTTCTACCAGAAAGAGCCCAGCAGCAGCCTCCCTGAAACATAGTAAAGAGTAGGTCTAGAGAATTTCAAAATCTGACAGTTACTAGCCTGTCATTTAATATCTTGGGCAGCTATTAAGATATTAGCAGAAGGATAAGGAATGTACACACATTTAGCTTTTATAATTGCATGAACACTCCCTTGTGCTGCTGTTAGGATGTCTAATGTCAGCCAATGTTAAAAGACAACTTGCCTCATTAATTTTACTTCTTTGTTTAGGAAGAGAGACAAAGTATCAAGTAAGGCCCTTTGAGGTTATTTAGCCATGGCCTCAATGTGTGTATGACATTCTCTAATCCTAGGGAAGGGGCAAAGAGATAAGCCAAATGACCATACCAGTGAAACACATGGACCATCAATGTTTTAGATGGGGTACATTTGCAGATTTGTGGACATTTTTGACATTGTTATTTTGTAACCTTGAAAATCACAGTGTTCAGTCCCTATCCATCCAGGGGCTAGCTAGGGTGATAAATCAGCTCCAGAGGATCAGTGAGTGCCTCTGGGGGCTTCCCATCTAACTCCAGAGCTAGATATGTCTTCTGGAAGCCAGTCTTTGCCTTGTAAAGTGAGGGTGTACAGACACTGCTCTGGGGCGTCTATCCCAAGTATTGAGTAGGGTTAGGCCAATGAGAAGAGGAGTGATGTTTTGCTTTGTTTTGTTGTTTCCAAAATAAAGGGGGCTGGTCGCTTTACTTTTCATGGCCCCCCTGCCAGTCATTATGCCTAGAATGAAGTCTTCAGATAATTATGCCAAAGAGGAAAATGGATTCAAAATAACTAAACAGGAACCCCCAAAATGGTCTGCCAAATTGGCCACAATACCTGTTCCATGAAAACCTCAATGTAAACCAAGAAAGAACCTGGACCAAAGAGTAACATAGATACTAAAGGCAAAAGGACAGAAGCAGGAGGCTGGTGCAGAAGCTACTACATTGTCTGAAAATGGTGAAACTGAAATCCAAGAGGCACAGAAAACTGAATCTGTAGATCATGAGGGAGAATAAATTGGCGCAAAAAGTTGGGAGTCATTTTATGTACTTCTCTGGACACCTTTTAAAAGCTGTTTTTACCAAATATCTTGTAAACGTTAATTTTTAGGACTCCACCAGTTAGCATATAAAATATGTAAGAATACACATTAAAAAAAAATAAGAGGGCTTTTCCACTAAGTTGTCTTATGCTGGGAGTCAACCACATGTAACCATCCCATACCTGAAAGTAGCCATCTTGATATTTATGTCTGTTGCCTGTCATAATAGAACCCTTGCTCTTATTTAGTAGGGGTTCTACTAGAGTCTATAGAAAGATTTTAGTGGCATTCCTAGGAAACATTTGATTAAGTTCCAGGATCATTAAGGATGAAGTTTGTAGGCCACTCAGTTATCTCTTAATAGTAGGGTGACTAAGGACCACTGAAGTTTGGCATGTCTCCTCCATGGAGTCCTGCAGCTGACTCTAATCATCTCCTCAAAGTAGAGATACATACCACAGGGGTCCTGATGGAGCGGCAAGGGGAGCAGACCACACATCTAGCAAGATGTTTGTTGTAACAACTCTACATATTTTTGTGCCCACACTAGGAATAGATTGTTCTCTCCTTTAAGTGGAAATTAGTAAACAGCACAAGAGTAACATCTTAGATTACTTATCTGAAGATTTTGCTTTCTTTTTGAAAAGAATTTTAAGTCTTCTAAGCCTTTACAGAAGTGTTCTGGCAGTTGTCCACACTCGGCAACAGTCTCTGGGTCCCAGGACTTGAGTTAGGGGTGGTGTGTCCAGGAGTCCAGGCTGCTACCTTGGTAGCTAATGGAGGGGACAGGATCACAGCATAGGCGCCTTCTAAGTTGCTTCCAGGTAAGGAAATGAGGAGGGAAGAGATTTAGCAGTATTAAGTCTCCGGGCTGGAACACGGGGTTTTCCTTCTGTTTAGGCTGAGCTTCTATTAGCTGTTGAAAAGTCTGTTGAAATTTGGTCTGAGAGATGCCATTATTTAGTAAGGCATCTGTCTTGGTTACTTTTCACTTGTTGCTGAAACAGAATACCCAACACCCAAAATTAAGGGAGGAAAGGTTTGTTTAGCTCACAGTTTGAGGAGGTTTCGGTCTATATTTGGCTGGCTCCCAGACAGAGAGGCACATGGTCAAGGGCAGCAGTTCATGGCGGCAAAAAACATCAAAAAGAGCCAAGGGAAGCGTGGAAGCTGTGGCTTCTAGTAAGCCTCTCTCCCCTCCTTATATTGTAAACAAGCTATCCTGGGCTGCTGGTGTAGAACTGACACAGTGTCCACACCCTCCTCTTGCACAGGATGAGGATATTTACAAAATAAGAATGGTGGATCCCTGCTGAGTCACTTAATTAAACCGCTAAACTTCTCAAGTTGACCTAATATATCAACCAGTACAGCACCTATTTCTCTATCAAAGAGAAAATCATTAGTTAGAAAAAGGCATCAATAAAGTCTTACAAATGGACATCTATACAACAGAAAAATCATAATAGGTGGTAAATGATTCCGTCTCAGAAATCATCCCCAGATTTAGACATTTAAGAGTGATTTGGGGCCCTCCTTTAAGGGCCAGTGAAATAGCTCAACAGACTAAGTCCTTGCTTGGGCAAGCACAGGGGCCAGGGTTGGATCCCTGGCACCACAAGTCACACTGACCGCCCCCCCCCCCCAGCATATTGAGCTGGTGATGGAGTTCAGGTGTGGTGGCATACACTTGTAATCCCAGAACACAGAACTAGGGAGGAAGAAATCAGGAGGATCACTACGAGTCTGAGCTACATGGTGAGATCCTGAAAATAAACAAAGCAACAATCACACGGGGTGTCTCCCAGGCACTGGGCATTCTCCATTGTGTATGGAGGCCACACTCATTGGGAAAGGTGGGAAAAAAATGAATGACACTAAAGAAACATCTTTGAAAAATGTTCAGGAAACTCACATACATGAGTAAAATTGAGCTGTCAATCTGCTAACATCTGGTTAAGATTGTTCTTCAGGCAGAGCTCATGTCTTATCTATTGTATTGCCCAAGAGAGTATCTTTCTTATGAATAACTTTGAAGTCATAAGGTAGATCTTGTTTTGCCTGGAGTGAAAGATTTGATATAAATATTTAATAATTTTCCATTGGCTAGCACGAGGAAGGAACAATGTACCTCATCTCATCATCACCATCCTGATGGAAGGAACTTAGACCCAGGAGAAAGGACTTACACCCACTTAATCTTTGACTGAGAATATTTGGGTCAAGTGTAATCACAGGACATTTCTCAGATTGGGGGCACCTGATGGGAGGCCCCTGAGCTGCTTCTTTTGTAGCTGCACCAGCCAGTTGATGACTTCCATCAACTCTTGTTTGGTTCCCTCTACAGTGAATTACCAGCCCCTTGGAGAGAATATAAACAGATGATAAACATTCATCTATCTCCTTATGATATTTTATGGGGGAATCTATTGGCTATAATATTTCCCTTCTTTCATATAGCAGCATGAACACGCAGCACTGGGAAAGTGTACTTTGGATCAGTATGTTGACTTTCTGTCCTTCACTGAGTTGCAAAGCCCTTGTCAGAACTGAGTCCAGCTAGCCTGGCATTAGTCTCAAGAGCCAGTAGGAAGCCTTCAACTGATGTGGTCACTACTGCACACCCTGCATATTTTGTCCCATATTCAATGAAGAAACCACCATCACAGAAGAAGGTCAAATCAGAGTCAGTGAGGGGTATACCTTATGAGTCTTCTCTGGCTGTGTATGTGTGGAGAATTACCTTTACCAGTCCTGTCTTTATGTCTCAATTTTATCTTTTTCTGGTAGAAAAGTGGCAAGGTTTAAGGAGGAGTGTGTCTTTCCCAGGACGGGGATTACAGGCAAGCATCACCATGCTCAGACTCTGTCACCAGCTCAGCACCCCTGGGGGGTGGGGCTGGCATGGCATGAAAGACCAGGGATCGAACCCTGGTCCCTATGCTTACCAAAGCAGGCACTTTGTCTGCTGAGCTATCTCACTGGCCCTGAGGAGTGTGTCTTTAATTGAATGGTTGATACTTCTAGACGTAGAGCCTGGTATTTAACAAGTCAGTTTTCTGATAGCCATAGGCTCCTTTTGGAAAAAAAAAGTCCTGTCACACTATGAGGTGTATAGACAGTGGAATCTTTGCGTAAAGTCAGCATGGATGCCTCTGGTACCAGAAGAGCTACAGCAGCTGCAGCTCTAAAGCACATGGTCCATTTCTTTGCTGTAATGTCTAACTCATAATCAGATACATGAACTCCCAAAACCATGCTCAGCCTTTCATCAACATATATCTTATGGACTACTAGATTATATTGTAATATTTTGCTGAATTCATGTACCTACAATATTTAAATGACAATGGAATACCCATCTCTGACAAAACTAAACAAAAAAAGGGGATACAAATGAAAGACCATTTTGTATCTGTATATTCAAAATAGTTAGGATATACAGTTACTTTCTCTTAATTCAATGAATAGAAAGATTTAAGCCGGCATCGTGGTGCATGCCTGTAATCCCAGCACTCGGGAGGCTGAGGCAGGAGGATTGTTGTGAGTTCGAGACTACAAAGTGAGCTTAAGGCCAGCCTGAACTGCATAGTGAGACCCTGTCTCAAAAAAGACAAAAAAAAAAAAAAAGAAAGAAAGAAAGATTTGTACCAATAATGTTTGTGGACAGGATATCATGTCTGCATCTTGTACTATGAATAACCACTAAGAAGACAATAATATGCAATGTATTAATTATTGAAACTGTCCTAATAATCGGTTTTGAAACTGTCTCATTGTTTCTCAATGAAATTATTAAAAAATACATACATGTTGAAAGGCCAGCCAGATAGCTCAGTGGACCAAAGTGACTGCTTAGGCATGTGCAAGGACCAGGGTTCAATTCCCAGCATTAGACTGCGAATACGACTGGGCATGGTGGCATTTGGGAGGCTGAAAACAGGAGAATCACTATGAGTCTGATCTGTGTAGTGAGACTCTGTATTAAATTATATATATATATATATATATATATATAGTGTTCAGTGCTGGGGTATCTGGAAGTGCTTATTCAAACTTTTGGAATGCGGTTTGACAATCAGGTTCCTGGGTTAAAATATGGGTATTTGCTTTTTGGGTTCCTTTTATAAGCTGATAGAAGGGTTGTGCAATTTCACCATATACTGCTAGCTAAAGGTGACAAAAGCCTGAATTGTCTAGGAGTCCCCTTAGCTGTTTTAAAGTCTTGGGCTGCAGGAAGAAGGGTATTGTTTTAATTCTATTTTACCCAGTCTTTGGGTTCTCTTAAATACAATAAGGCCTAAGTATTTTACCTCAAGTTTACAAAGTTGTGCCTCAGACCTACAGACCTTATAATCTGTCTGCTGGAAAATGTAAACAAAATAAGGTATCTCTCCCCAGAAAAGCAAATGGACTTTCAGACATAATCCAAAAGGAATAAGTAAAAAGAAAACCATCCCAGCTATAGCCCAAAGGTTGTAGGCAGAGCTACCTCCTGTCAGTGGCTCTTTTCAGTGAAGTATGGTGACTAGAAGAAAGGCCGGAGTGACACTGCCAGGGCTAAGGGACAGACTGATTTCTTTTCCCAATAAGAAGCAGATCAAGTGTGTATAAATGGACCCCCAGCCAAAGGAAGTTTCATAGTAGATCCACTGGTCCATGAATCCAGCATAGTCATTCTTCCTGCTCAAAAAGTATAATTAGTTTTAGTAACTTGGCAGTTGATACAACTCCTGCACTGGGTCTTTGATCCTTGGATAATTGCTCTCATAGTATAGAAAGTCAAAGAGAAATTTCAGAAATTGCTATTTGTAGTAAATAAAACAAAAATGATATTATATTGAAGGGTAGTAGAGACTAAGGATTCTCTATCATACATCCATTTAACTTCGTATCAGGTCTCTATGGCAATTGAATGAGTTTTGGAGATATAAACTGCTATAAGGGTAAAACAAGTAGCAGCCCTGAACATAGCTTGTCTGCTGTGCCAGACATTGTACCATTACTGGAGTGGACAAATATGACCTCGCGGAAGGTTTGCAACCACTGATTTCACCAGTGAATGTCCCAATTGAAAACACAAAAGGCTATCAGGAGCAGTTCATATTCAAATGGAATAAGAGCTATTATACACTCAACAGTTTTAGCCTAGGACTGCAATCACTCTGTCTCATTTCTCTTTCTCACTCTCACTTCTGTTGTAATATATTGTAAATAATCTGGACTGTCAGGATAGTATGCAGACTGGTGCATTGACACATAAATTTGTTGACACAATATGCAAGAGGTGACTAAAACTCTGGAATTCTTGATAAGATATATGAGCTTAGAGGAGTGACAGTAAACCCTAAAAGATTAAGAGATGTGCCACTTCAGTAAAGTTTTCAGAGGTCCTCCTTTAGCAACGCTAGGTGTTCCAGCCTAACTAAAGACAACTTCTATGTATTGCATCCTTACTAAAAATAAGAAATCACAGTGCTGGTAGATTTTGGGGAGCCTGAAAGCAGCATGTTTTTACCATAGTGTGCTGCTCTAGACCTAGGCAAAGAGCCTGTGATCATGCGCCTCACTGACTGAATCACCTACGCAGGACGCTGGTCTGATAAGCATGAGGATGGCATGCTCAAGCTAAAGCTGAAGCGTTCGTTCCAAAGAAGGAGCCCAGGGAACATGGTGCTGTCCTTCAGAATGCTACGACTGTACACTCTTTAAGGCAGATGCCTTTAGATGTCACCAGGACTCCAATAGGAAGAATGCATCTATTAGTGAGTGAAGTAGCAATAGGTATTTGCACTGGAAAGGATTTTAAAGAGGAAGCCCTGACCTATAGATGAGTGCATTCAGCTGAAGAGAATTGTTTCTCAGCACACAACTCTTCCTGAGAAAAGTACCACAATAAAAACATTTCGATAAGTGGTGCCTTTCTGTTGACAGCTTTGTCTCTTCAAGTGCCACCAGTTTCCACTGGAGAGAAGGAGGCAGGCTGATGGCCTCAGGCAACTTTCTCTTCATAGTCTGACAAGGATAATTTATAGCTTTTTCTCAGTTGTATATAAAGTGTGATGCAAAGGCAGGTTCATCCAAGCAGATGGTCCCTCCTAAATCCTTTTTAAATGAGATTATGGATCTGCCTTTGGTCATGAATACCTTCAGGACAAAGAGGATTTTCAACCGAGGCAGAGAGTAGAGATGACTCAGAAAATTGCACAACTGTCTGCAACCTCAGAAAACTCTATAGGACACCCCAGGCTGCCTGGTGGTGTTATCTCTCAGGAGCAGCTGTAGGATATGACAAGGGAGACATGGTGGCCCCACTGCCCTCTGAGGAGGCCCAGCTTAAACAGGAAATTGTTATCTTGCCTCCCTTTGGGAACAAAGGGGGAGTTTGTTTGATGCAGTCTTCAAAAAAGAGTGGCCTTAGGGGTACATCTGCTGTATTTTCTTTGGTCCTGTAGTGCTGTTTTTGTTTTTAATTGAACCAACATTTAAATATTAGAAGAGTTCACAGGGCAGACAAACTTCTAAGTTCTCTGGTCAACCCACCCTACTTCCTGCAAGGATCTGAGCCCAGCAGGGGCCACCCTCTTCCCAGGAGACAAGCCTGCTCCCACCCGCTCTGTCCCACTCCTACTAATTTTCTTCCATTGCAGAACCTGAGTGCTTTGTTGTTCTAACACAGGCTTAGCAAATATTTATCTCCACACACATTCCTACCAAGATTGAGAAAAAGAATGCTACACTGAGAGGGCGACAAATAAAGAGGCTAAGTATTTTTCCTCTGATAACAGCCAGGCTTCTTCAGTTTATATGTCTTTTATGGCCCTGGCCTATTGGTTTTCAGGCCTCACTGCTTTAGTTAGCCTGGTTCAAACTCTCTGTTCTATCAAGAGCATCCCTCACCATTCTGAATTTAGCCTCCACCCAACCCCATGTTTTCCCATTGTAAGCTTCACCTCAGATTGTAACCACATCAACAGGGTACCACAACGAAGACCCTTTCTGGGACATAGAAGGGGCTGCAATGAGAACGTCTGCAAACAGAATTGATCAAAAACCGTGTGGTACCATTTCATTTTAGCCACCCTCTCTTCTCCTCCAACTGATTAACACCCACACACCCAGTTGATCCAAGTCTCACTTTATTAAACGTATTAAAAAATAGAATTTGAGTGGGCTCATGAATATTCCTTCCTTTTCATTCAAAACCATTGGAGTTGCGGTGGGTGGAGGAAGGATCTACTCAACTCAAGGACCTCTGTGGTGCCAGCTCTGTGGGGGAGGTGTAGGGTTGACACTTTGCACTCAGGAGGAGAGGACTTTTAGGGTAAAGATAGTCATTGCAGCAGATCCTCTGATAATTCAGCAGCCCAAAGTGCACAGCAGTACTAGGTGTGAGTGGAACAGAGAATAGAGGTCAGCCATCCTTGCAAGGGGCAGTATTTTACCACTGACATTGTTTAGAATCACAGCACAGTTCAATATTTACCAAATCAGTATTTACGACAATGCTTTTTCTTCAATTTTGTTATTACTGGTCTATGGAAAAAGGACATTCTTAAGGTCTTACCCAAGGCAGCCATAATGACGCCCATGAGCATGACCACTACACCACCACCACCACCACTGCCGCTCCACCTTGATATGTGCAGCTGCTCTCCACTCTGCGGTGGGTCTCAATTACATCCATCAACCCTCTGTGGCCAGCCTAGAGCCACATATAAGCTTATTACCAAACCAGGCCTCACTAACCTCCATGGCTGATCCCTACGCCTCCCCCAAGTTCTACAAGGTTGTGTAAGCAAGTTAGTTCCCTTTCCACCTAGCCCATTGAGGCTTACATAGGTGAGGGGACTTTCCTGAGGTCACACTAGAAAGTGGTGACACACAGAGAAATTCTAGTTCTTCGGATTTCAGGTGCTTGTGCTTTGTGCTTGTACCTGGAGCTTCATTTCTGGTCAGTTGCCTTGTCATCCCAGACCCTGGCTGGGGAACTGCAGTGCATTTTAGTTGGCTCACCACCTATGTTTGATCACAGAGGAACTTGCACTTTTCTGATCAACTGTATTCAGGGGTCCCCTTATTCTTGGGGGTCACCTGCTTTGCCAAGGAAGACCCACACACATAGTTCACCCACTGCAATCCCTTAGTCCTTGGAAGGTTTGCTGCTTTTCTGTGAACAGGAACCTAACAACAGAAATGCAAGTGATTGAGTGTGTTTATGTGCATGCCTCTGCGTGCATGTGTCTGTGCATGGGGGTGGGGGGGTGGAGGGGTGGGTGTATAATGACATAGAGGCACAGAATGGAAAATCTATTGGGTTAGAGAAAAGCAGAGAAATGGAGAAAGTCTAGGTGTGGTGGATTCCGATTGGCTGCCCCTGCACACTTTATACATATCATTTCCTGCCTAGAAAACCTTTCCCTGGGTTAACATTTCCCTTTCCTGCTTGCTGCTCTTCAGGAACAATTCCTTTGTTTGCTTTGTGGAACAATCAGTGCCTAGTGCAGTAATGCAAATCCCCCTGTTACAAGGTAAAGAGCCACATTTCCTGGTCTTTCTTTGCAGCCTCTCCTGTCTCTCAGGCCTGCAAACCCACTGCCCCTACACGCACAGTGCAGAGAGGCCAGGCACATTGACGTTTTCATGCTGAAGAAGAAACTGGGATAAAGGTGTGTTTTAAATTAGCAGTGACATTTAAGCACTACCAAGTGGTTTTAGAAATGGATTCTAATTTCATGAGTAATGCATATCTGTTGAAAAAATAGAAAATCTATTTATGCAAAGGCAAAATTCTCACCACACTTACAGAGAAGCATCATAACTTGTTATTCCATGTTATCCAAGACTTTTCCTATTAATATGGATGTGTGTGCATTGTTTTTATAATAAGCATGAGAAGTAGGTACAGTTTCATAACCCACTTTTCTAAGAAATTGATTATTATGGCTTTAGTACAGTTCAATAATTTTTGAGAAATATAGTATTCCCTATATCATAGTCACTAATTTTTTACAGTACATCATTCACCAAACAAGTGACTCTGGGAGGGTCAGAAGCAAGAAGAAACAATGTTTTTTAATTACATTTCTGACTTGAAGTCAGCCTGTCATGTGCAAAAAACTGTATATCCATCCTTGCACCATCTTATTTAACCCTTCCATTCCACCAAAGATCACCTGAAAGAAAAGAAGCAGATTCAGTGGGGCTTTCCGAGTGTCACAGTGAAGCTGTCTGGGCTGGGTGTGGTGGAACAGGGCCATAACTTCAGAACATTGGGAGATTAAGGTAGGAAGATCACATGGTTGAGCCCAGCCTGGGCAAGGCAACTTAGAGAAACCCTGTTTCCAATTAATTTTTTTTTAAAAAAGAACTAGAGATACAGCCCGGTGAAGAGACCCTGGGTTCAATCTTCAGAACTGGAAAAAAGAAAAAATAATAATTCTTTTCACCTTACAGCTCTGTCAGTGAAGTAAATCTTGACTTGGGGCAGGCAGGAAAATGTGTACCACTCCCAATAATGTGATTAGATAGTGAGAGAAAATTCCCACCGTTACTGTGAGACCCATCTTTAGCATTTTCTCTAAGCATCTCTGATGGAGGCCCACACAGAAAGCCGATCTCATCTCTACCAATCAATCCTCTTGTAACTCAAAGCACAATGGAGCAGAAAGCAAATGTGGGAAACTGAGGCACCACAGCCAGCTCATTAAAAGACAGAGCCATCTTTGCCCATTTGCTGTAAAAAAAAGCTCGCAGGTCCTGGTAACTGGTGCTCTGCTCACTAAAGCTGGGTGGCAACAATGCCATGCCTGCACAGACTCGGGGGAACTCCAGAGAAACATACTCAGGACCTATTAAATCCAACTTCACCTTCAACCTCCTGGTGCTTGGAAAAATTCAAGATAAGCAGACAAGTTTCTCTGTGGTCACTCATATATATTGACTGCCTTCTGAAAAATTAGGAAAAGCGATTGCTCCATGTTAGAAATCATTTTTTTTCCCCTGGGATGAAGCTTAAGAGTGTATGCACCCCACTTACAGATTTTAGTATTGCTGCTGTAAGGACTGGGGGATTAGCACTCTATAACTTTACCCTTCACTTGAAAGGGGAATGGTTATTAGTTAGTATGGCAGTCCTTCATTTCCTTTGGTGTGTCAGTCATAACTCTAAACTATTTTAACATCTTGGAAGAAATTAATTAGCTCTTTGGTTGATACTTCTAAAGCACTTTAACACAGGTCTGGTTTTTGCTCAGCCTTTAAAGGTATTTCCATGGCAGCCATTTAACAGATAGAAGAGTTTTCAGGAAATGCCCAATGCCTTGTAGCATTTGAAAAGGTCCTATTTAATGAACATTGGTCCAATTAAAAATATAATTACTCATTGACAGAAATGTACATTTGGTGCAAGTTCCCTTAGAATTAAAAGTATGTCTTACAATTGATTTTGGGCATAAAATAATGCAATGGTCTGTGTGTTTAATTATAAGGAAATTTTAAGATGCAAGGCATCTTGTGAAAGTCACAAATTGTTTAAAATCTCAAATGAAATTCATTCTTTCTCCTGGTGCACATCCCCATGTTTGACAGGCCTTTTTATTCCCAATGCTCTTTGCAGTTTATCTTCAAATCAAATCAAATTAACAGAAATCATTGAGCACCTGCTGTTGATGTTAACTTGGCAACATTGTTTTTAAAAATTATCTAACCCTTCTCATGCCTCACCAGACCTGCCCTTAAAGCATCCTAAGCCAGCCAAAAAAAAATCCATCTGAACTTTTAGGGGTGGGGGAGATGGCTCAGTAGAATAAGAGTTTGCTTGACAAGCTCAAGGGCCTGAATTCAATCCCTGGTTCTGCCAAAAGAAGAAAAAACCTCTAACCCATTTCATAACATAGACTGTTGTAGAGTAACAAAATTTCCCTATTTTTTCCAGACAAAAGAATTAAAGTTGGTGGTGTGGCTAAACTCGAACAGCCATTAAGGATCAGAACCAGAATTAGAACCCAGGCAGGCCTTCAGGCTGTAATCCTGGGGTCTCTGCTGGAGGCTGCCATTGCTAGGGAGCTCTTGTAGAAATGTATCCATCTGTACAACCACAAACACAATTGTGTCTTCTTTTCTCCTCCTGGCCAGCCTAGGGGTGAGGGGCAAGATCTCAGCCCTCTGATCAGAATCTTCCCCTTACGCTTTGGGCACCTATATTTTTAACACTTCTCAAATCATTTTCAACACTGAAAGATCTGTTCAAAATCTAGGAATCCAATTTCTCTGGACTCTGCTTATACATCTCATTTTCTGCAAACTATCTTCATTTTGCAGTTGCTCCTTTTGGGATCCATCTCTCCTAAATAATGTGAAGTAACCCTACAGGAGACAGCCATCTCTAGAAGATGGAAGTAGCAAAGGTGTAGCTTGCTTATTTCCTGTCAAATTTCCTCAGTGTCTTCTCTCTCGTTCAACATCTAGGTGAAATATTCAGTGACTTTTTCCCCTTCAAGTTAAGAGAAATTAGTAAAGGTAATTGTGATGACAGAAAGCATTGGTATATAAGGACTAGAGAGATAGCCCAGTGGAATAAGTGCTTGCCTGGCAAGCACAAGGTCCTGAGTTTGATGCCTGGTACCACCAAAAAAAAAAAAAAAACAAACAAAGAAAGCATTGGTATACTTGAAAGAACATTGAAAGTTTAAAAGATTTTTATTCAAAGCCTTGTGATGTTATTTTGGCTAAGTCATTCAACTTCTTGGGCCACAAGCTGCATACAATAGTAATCAGCATAGGGGCTTCCTTGAGCTGTTGGGACACCCTATATAAAGCTCAGACCAAGCTGTACCTTCTGCCTCCCAGCCTAAAAGTGGCAATACACATATGATTAAGCTACAAACTTGATAACAGACAGCCTAAATTCAAATTCTCATTCCCCCACTGATTGGCTGTAGGTCCTTGAGGCTGTGTCTGTGCTTCCATCTCTTCATCTGTGTTACAGAGGCACTAACATCTCACAGAGCTGAAAGCTACACGGGGTGGAACAGCTGAGGTTGGATGAATATTCTTGAGAGCTGCTGCCTTGTGTCTTGGAAACTTGACTATCAAAGCCAGAACGCAGAAGCAGCAGCTGCATCCACGTGGGCCTGTCCCTCTTCTGCTGCTGGCCATCCTCACTTCTGCCCTAATGTGCTTTTCCAATGGTTCTGCACTTGTGGGGCTCAGCTTCTCCTGTCCCTGAGGCTTAAAGAACCAGGCCTAAATATAACAATAAACATCAAGAATATCCAGCGTTTGCCATGATAATTAGTATCACAGTATGTAGCACAAAGCAAAGTACACTGAAAAACCTTAGACACAAATCAGTTTCCTAAAGTTCCCCCAGTGGGAAGTCTCTCATCTCTTTTTCTTTCTAACATCCCAGCCTCCTTGGATAATACCTTCTGCTTGCCTTCTAGATGTTTTACTCACATTTTTACATCCCATAAGCTCAAGCTCTTTCAGACATAATGTAATACAGCCCTTTCCCTGATTCTTCTCTTCTATTTACAACACAAAACCTTTGGTCCTAGCCACATAACAGAGCTTATTGAGGACTGGACAGACAGAAGGTTCTAGAATGATTTTTGTCTCTAATGTACATGTACTTATGATGCTTGGCACCTCATGGGCACTTAGTAGCAGGAGATTCCATCTCATTTTGATATTAACTACAGTATAAGGGCAAGGTCACTCAGTCTGGATGTTCACAGAAAGTCTGATATCACAAATTCCTTCTCAGTCTGAGTATGTTAAATTACCCCCCTGATGACTGTGATTCTGAAAAGCAGTAATGTAGCCTGATCCACAAGTTGCATCCCACATAGCCTCAGATCTACAGCTCTGCTTCCAACAAGGTAGCGTTTTGAAATTTACGCTTGTTCTTAGCCAAAAGGCTTAGAAGAGATATTAAATTTAAATGAACTAAAACCAAATGAAATTTAAAAGTTGGATCCTCAGTGACTCTAGCCACATCTCAAGTGGTCAATAATTAGGCATGACTAATGGCTACTATGTTGAACAACACAGACAAAACACATTTTTAACATGGCAGAAAGCTCTATTGGACAATACCAGTCTTCAGCTTGGGAAATAGTGCTGTGGTCTGAATATGATCTGTACCCCTACTCATCAAATCCATACGTTAATGGCTTGATCCCCAGTGTGGTGTTAACCAGGGACAGTGGAGCCTTAGAAAGGTGAGGCCAGATGAGAGATCTTTAGGCCATTGCAAGCATACCCACAGAAGGGATTGTGTCTCTCCATCCACCCTTTCCCTTCTTGTCCCTAGTTTAAGATGTGATTGCCACCTCTGACCCACTCTTCTACTATGAAGTGAAACACTCTTCAGAGGTTCAAACCAATGAAATCCAATTTTAGACTTTAATATCCAGTATAATGAGCCAAAGACCTCTCTTTATTATATAATTTATTGTTTGAGATATTTTGTAGTAGTGAAACAGAACAGACAGAGCATGACTTAGTTTACTTAGTTACAACCTTATTTAAGCCCTCAGTTTTTGGAGAAACTGAGTCCACAGAGTTCCATGGTCATTGAAAATTGTTTTGTGTTAGGACAGAAAAAAGGCAGTTCTTTCTTGTTGCAGAAAGAACAGTAAAAGGCAGAACAGTGAAAAAATATAGGCCTTGCATGTAAATTCTGTGAGTAATAGGCTACTTAAAATCAGATGGGTCTGCTTAGGACCAAGGAGCCAGCCTTTGAAGAGTCTCATTCTAGCTCAACCATTACACCTTTGAACTCCTTGGTACAGGAACTCTGAAATTGTTGTAAGTCTTTTATTTATTTATTTTTTGTTAATTTTATTGAGAAACAAATATCAATGATACAATTCCAAAACACGTTAATAGGACAGTTTCAATAATTAATACATGGCAATTGTTGTTTTAAGCATTTTTTTTTCTTGTTCCTCCATGTTACTTCATTTATCAAGGAAACCTCATTTTCTTTTTTCTTTTTTTTTTAATTGAGAAACAAATAGCAATGAGACAGTTTTAAAACTGATTAATAGGACAGTTTCAATAATTAATACATTGTACATTGTTATCTTCTTAGTGGTTATCCATAATACAAGATGCAGACAGGATATCCTGTCCAAACACTATTAGTACAAATCTTTCTTCTCCTTGAGTTAAGCAAAAGTAGTTGTATATCTATGCTATCTATACTGTATATAGAGATACAAAATGGTCCTTCCTTTGTATCCTCTTTTTTTATTTAGTCCTACCAGAGATTGGTATTCCATTGGCACCTACATACTATAGGTCCATGAATTCAGCAAAATAACCCAACACAGTCCAGCAGTCCACAAGAGTAGTGGGTTATCTGCAGAAGTTGTTGACTTGAGCCTTTCACAGCTCAGCATATTAATATAGCTTTACTTTATATACCTCATTTTTATACTTTTCTGCTGAATGGTTAAGACTAAGATAAAGCAAGACATATATAACAAGAAATGTAACTTTTGTATCTGATAAGGTCAGTCAAGTACCCTCAGGATTTATCCTGTAACCCTGTAACACACTTTGTAGATCCTTTGTCAGTGTCAGTCATGTGGATGAGTCACAGTTAATGCTTGACAAATTTACTCTCTGAGAAAGCCTGAGAGAATGTTTTCTCTCCCTGTGACTTTCCATAGGCACACTCTACATCACCAGTCACTTTCCTCTGTGGCCCCATAATCTTTTTTATCAGAAAATTTGGGACACAACTGAGTTACATGTTGTTACAGTATAGGTTCTCCTATGTCCTGAGTCCTCACTGGCCTTGAAAGGCTAGGGCCAAGGTGTTGGCTGTCTTTGCAGCCCTTCTATTTCACTAATTTTTGGTCTTCAAATTTTCCAAAAGAGAAGCTTACTATTACCCTACCACATATACAGTTGGGTTTAACTTCACTATCTGTCTGAATATGAAAAATCTTAGGCATAACATGGAACAGGTATTTTTTATCAAGTATTGATATGTTAAACTTAAAATCCCTACAGAATACAGAGGAAAAAAATTTTTTAAATAAAAATATTTTTAAAATATGAATAAACATTATATATTTTTACACAGAAATTTAGAAATCCAGCCGTATATAGCACTGTAGCAGGACAATCCTTACTTTTTTTCCTTGTCCCTTTTTTCCATTTATTACCTTTTAAAAAAAAGATTTACTTGTGAGAGTGTGGCAATAATTAGTATGTCATGACAAACAGAACCTATTTAGACCAGAATGACAGGCTTTCCAAGCGTGACCCTTCTATTACACATTGCTATCTTCAGTGCAGTTGCTTGATTCACAGATATCAGCATATATAACTAGGCAGGATGAGAATCCTACCAATTAACTGCTAGTTTCAAAAACCTACTGATGTTTTTCAGGATCATTGCCTTACCCATTTTGTGTGTATAAATGTATGGCTTTGCCCCTGTCATGTTTCCCAGCTTTTCTCCTTGCCCTCTCCTCATTGTCCAATCCTCAGATTTTCACTTTTCTTTTAATTGTATTATATCTTTCTATTTGTATTTCTTCTTTTGAGTTCTTATACTAGGGACACTATATGATATTTACACATGTGGGTCTGGCTTATTTCACTTATGAGTACATCTTCAAGTGGTATCCAGTTAAATATTAAGGCTTCAAGTTTATCATCCTTTATAGCTGAATCATAATCCGTTGTATAAAAATACCACATCTTTTACACCCATTTCTTAGGTGATCGGCATCTTGGTTGTTTCCAAGATTTGGCTATCACAAATTGTACTGCTATAAACATAGGCACACATATATCACTATGATATGCTATTTTAAGTTCCTCTGGGAAAATTCCCAGTAGGGTTATAGCTGGCTTGAATGGGATTTCCAGTTCTAGTTTTTTAAGGAGTCTCCACAATGATTTCCATAATGGTTGCACCAGTCTACATCTCCACCAGCAGTAGAGAAGGGTTCCCTTTTCCCCACATCCTCTCCAACATTTGTTGTTGGTTGATTTCTTTATAAAAGCCATTCTTTCTGGGGTGAGATGGTATCATAGTGCTGTTTTAACTTGCATTTTGCAGATGGCTAGTGATGTGGAGCATATTTTCATATATTTATTCACTTCTTTAATTTCGCCCTCTGAGACGTGTGTGTTCATCTCAGATACCCATTTCTGGACTGGGTCTTTAAATTTAAGGACCCTGATGTATTTTAGTTCTTTATAAATTCCAGAGAGCAGACCTTTGTCTGAGTGCTTATTAGTTAATATTCTTTCAAAATTTGTGAGTTGTCTTTTCACTTTGTTGGTAATTTGTTTTAAGCCTTTTAAAGTGAAAACATAGGTATAGGCAAAGACAAGGAGTCTATAAACAGAACCCCATTTACACAAGAAAAAGTATCAAGAGTCAACAAAGGGGTTATATAAAATTAGAAAGCTTCTGCACAGCAAAAGACACAACCAAAATAGTGAAGAACAACTTACAGAATAAAGAAAACTTTTGCAAGCTATTCCCTAAGAGAATACTAAAATGTATAATACATAAAGAACTTTATAATTCTGCATAATTAAAGGCCCAATCAAAACATGTGCAAGTGCAAGGACTAGACACAACTCAGGAGAAGTACAATTTCCTGCAATAAATGCATGAGATAATGTTCACCATCTCTGACCATTAGACAAATACACATTAAAATAACACTTAGAGTCCATCTTCAGCCAGGGATATAGCTCAGTGGCTTAAGCACCTGCCTGGCAAGCACAAACAAGGTTCCAAGTTCAATTCCTGGTATCCATAGACACACAGAGAGACACACACAGACACAGACACTAATAATAATAATAATAATAATAATAATAATAATGATGATAATTAACAAAGATTTCATCTTGCTTCAGAAAGAATCATTACTATCAAGAAATTCAATAATAAAAACACACAAAATTCAATAATAAAAACACACTAACAAAAATTAAATTCAGGGGGCCAGAGAGATAGCTCAGTAGAATAAGTGCTTGCCTGGCAAGTTCAGGGTCCTGAGTTCAATCCCCCATACCGCAAAATAAATAAATAATAAATAAATAATAAAATACAGAAAAAAAAACCCCAAAATTCAGAAAAAAAAAAACAATGTAGAAATTGGGAGCAATTATTGAGAAATTTCAAAGGAATAATGTTTGCATATTTAAGCTGGAAGACAGCTTATGAAAGCTTTTTGAGTCTCCTGCCTCTGTTTGCCTTTGTTCCATGCCCTTTCCTTACTTCTCCCCAGAACCAAGACAGGGAGAAATCCTGCTATTTATGCAGTCTGTGAGGTCTTCTTCAGGAAAAGAAAAACAAAAGTTGTGAATACAAATCAAAGGCAAAAATGAATGTTTTGGGCAGGCAAGATAGGTCAGCAGTCCAAAGCATTTGCTTAAGCAAGTAAGTGCACAGAGCCCATGGCTCGATCCCTGGCACCGTATGCTGTGGCAGCCCCACCCCCAGGGCAGGCTGAGCTGGCCGCGCTCGCGCGCACACGCATACACACACACACACACACACACACACACCACACACACCAAAGAATGTTTATTTAGATTTCAAATTCCTGGAATCTTTCAAATTCAAGGACATTCCTTGGAGATCTTTGAGGAGTGTGATCTGAAATCTCTTCAGGAAATCCCTTTATCAGAAAGCAACATGATTTCTCCTGCCCACCCTGGACATTGGCCACTCCATACAATGGCCTGTAACCCCAGGAGTCATGCAAATGGGGGTCTCTGGAGCTGAAACCTCATTAGCTTCACAATCAGTATGAGATTGCTAGTAGAACCAAGGATCAGTATTGGTATTAGAACAGTACTGTTTTTCTTTTACAAATGAAAATGAAAAAAGTCTTTTTACTGTACTATAATTTTTAGCATTAGGAACAATAATCCAGGCATCCTCCTTTTCAGTCTGTGTTCTGCCTCTAAACCATATATATATACATGGCAGCATCATGTCTTACTTTTTCTCTCACTGCTGAGGCAAAATACCTGACATCCAAATTTAAAGGAGCAAATGTTTATTTATCTCACAGTTTGGAAAGGCTTCCATTCATAATTGGCTGGCTCCAAGGCAGGGTAGCATTCAGGACAGAAACAGTTCATGGTGGGTAGAAGGCAGCAAAGGAGCAGAGAAGCAGCAAGTCAGCAAGTAACAAACACCCAGTAGCAACCTCTTTCTTTACCCTATATCCTGTCCAGGCTACCTACCCTTGGGGCAGGTAACTTTCACACCCAGGGTGGAGCAGCCTTAATCCTAGTATCACACCATGAATCAATAGCAGCATCACATACTGTAGACCCAGCCACCTTCACAATGCCCCCCTATGACTGGGTGAAGCTTTGAGGGGACATTTAGATACAAGCCAGAGAGAAATCACAAAACATGGTGAACTATGTATACCCTAGGTAAGAGTCTAGGTCACTGTCACTGGCCTACTGTACATGAGGTCTTGACTTTGATCCCTGCCAAAGTGAAGGAGGAGGAGAAGGAGAAGGAGAAGGAAAGGAGGAGGAGGAGGAAGAACAACAACAACAACAACAATAACCACAACAACAACAAGAGGAAGAAAAATAGAAGGAGGATGAGGAGGAGGGGAAGGAGGGGGATGGGGAGGAGGAAGAAGAGGATGAGGAAGTGCAGGAGGAAGGAGGAAAGAAAAAGAAGAGTAAGAAGAGGAGGAGGAGAAGGAAGGGGATGGGAGAGATAGAAAGTCTCTGGTTAGAGCCCAAAACCCAAAGCTTAGAGTCAAAAGATTTAACTTAAAAAACCCTGACCTTCATTTTGCTAGACATGAGACCTTAGGCAAAAACAACAGCTTCTCTAAATCTTGGTTCCTTTGTCTAAAAATAGAATGTTCTACAGAAAAAACTCTCAGGTTTGTTGTGTATCAATGAAATGATGATATGAGCTTGGCTATTCTCGTTGTCAGAGGGGCTCAGGACCTTGCTGTAGCCAGAAATGGCTGTGCTTCACTTCAGGGGAGCTCTGGTCCTTTTAGCATCACTTCCTGGCTCCAGTGAAGACCCTCCTCCTGTTGGGTGAAATCCTTCATCCCACTGGCACAAACTTTCTAGCTCCACCATTGACCTTTGGGCCTTTCAAGGGCAGCTCAATAGACTTGTGCGAGACATTATCTTGGCTCTAGGCCTCCAGCTGGACTCAGCAGGACATTGTCATGGGCTGTGGATCTTTACAGCCCAGAGCCCATGAACTCATGCAGGACATTGCCATGGGAGCCAGGCCTCAGTTGAATTATTTGGGTCTCTAGTCTGTGGACAGGCTTCCTGCATTCTTTTGTATTTAACTCTATGTGACTATTATTAAATAACTCAATAAATTATATTTCATGTATTAAATCATTTTTCTTGCAAGCCCTGACTACAACAGATCTAATACTATTCCTTGAACAATATTTTTATACAAGAAGGTATATGTTTGAAGCATTTATATGGAATTAAATGATAGTACTAAAATTTTTAAATTTTTTTGCAAGTCTAATTTAAAAGGAACCACATACCCTTATATTATTTTCTGAAGTTCAAACAACCCAGGTATTGAATTCCCAGAGTAAAACATAATTATAAGACTATCTATATCTAGGTAAATAAAGTGCAGTAATAATCTACAATTAATATATTCATCCTTTTTTTTCATGGTATGTTCATAACTAGTTTTATACATTTAAAATACAAATTGAGATCAATATATAAAATAAGGGCCATCATTTCTATCCTTTTTGGCCTCATGCCAGAACAGATTTCAATTCTTTCATATATACATTCAAGCAGAAAACCATTTTGATTTTTCCACTTGCTCACTATTTTTTTCTGTATTTGTTCTTTGACACTGTTTGTATTGAAACGGGGTTTGCCTTCTCACTTTATCTCTCCATGGCAACAGATAAATTGCAATGCCACACACAAAAAATGCAGAATCATAACCTCCCTGCCAGATCAAGCAGAAAGAATCATGTACCATGTAACCAGTTATGGAAATGGGATCATTGATGAATGAGCAGATTTACCTTCTTCAGATAAAAGATCACAATTCTCCTTTGCATCTCCTTTTTTCTTCCTATGGAAAACACTTCCAGGCACTAAACAATTACTTGTAGAATGAAGGACTGATTGGCTATCACTATTTCCTCTTTACCTGCTCACCAGTCATCAGATTAATCGTGTATTTGAGAAGTCATATCTATAATAATGATAGTTTATTGAAACCCTTCCATCTCATGTGCCCTGTTCTAAACATTGGACACACCTGAGCTCACTGTACCTTCAGCACAGCCTTATAAAATGGTCATTGTCATCTGTGTGCAAGTGCACATGAGGCTCAGAGAAGATAGGTGACGTGCTTCAGGTGGCAGCTCACAGGCAGGAGAGGAGCCACAGATTTCTCCGTTACAGATCGTCTGATACTGAACTTTAGATTTGACCTCTCTGCTAGCATGCTTATCCAGAACATGTAGGAAGCCCGGTGTCAACCTTATTGCTCTGTTCTCATAAGTTACTACCCACCTTTAGTGTACAATGGGGTACATCTTCTCATCTCTAATATGTTACCAAAGCTTTCTCAGAGTTTGCAATAGTGGCTTTATATGACACACCTACTCTCCTCCAGGCTCCAGGATTTGTCTCAATACAGAGATCTGAATTCTTCTAGTTCCATGCTTTTCCAGTATCTAGCTCGCTTGTTGGAGCTCTCCCAGAATCTAGGCCAAGTCCTTGCTGAAGATTATGCTCTTGGTAATTTGTCCTCTTCAGAAGCATTTGGAAGTACTGGAATCCTTCAAGGCTTGCTCTCAGGTCTTTCCCATGTGTGAAGTGGGAGTGGAGTCCTCTGGGGTCAAGGTCCTGGTATTCTGAGGAGCCCAACAAATGTTACTTCCCCTTTTTGTTCTTTAGATGAAAAAAATAAGAGATTGAGCTTGACCCTCAAATATTTTATTTCAAATGTTACCTGCATGGGACTGCTACGGTTTATATCCAGATGTCTCCCCAACAGTTGCATGTGCTCATAGGCAGTGGTTTTATGAGATAATTGAACCATGGGGGTGCTTAGAGAAAATTGATGTAAAGAAATCGGAAATAAGGCCAGTCCCCAAGGACTGATGGAGCAGGACATCCCTCCTGTTCTCTCTGCTTCCTGGCCACAGTGGGGTGAGCAGCTTTTCCTCTTCTGTCCCCCTATGGTCTCATGGTGCATCCACCTTCCTACAAATGGCTGAAGTTTATCCTTCTTTATAACAGGGGAGGACTCCGTCATGTAGACATACCATATTTTCTTTATTCATTCACCTGTTGATGGACATATTGATCACTTCCAAAATTTAGCTCTCATGAATTTTGTGGCTATAAATATGGCTATGCATGTATCACTCTAATATGATGTCACTGATTCTTTTGCAAAGATACCTAGAAAGAGAAGAGCAAGGTCAAATGGAGTGCACAAGTATCAACTCCCCACAAGAAATGTAATCATTACATATTGCAAGCACGTTCTAAGAAAAATAGAAATAGAAAAACTAAAATATTATTGCAGGGCTGGTCAAATAGCTCAACAGATTAAAGTACCTGCAAGCAGGCATAGGGGCTGGGGATTCAATCCTCAGGCCTGCTGTGCCAGCCCCACCCTGGGGAATGCTGAGAAGGCTATTGCAACCAGGCATGGTGGCACCCACTTGTAATCCCAGCTCTTGGGAGGCTGTAAACAGTCGGATCACTACAAGTCCAATCTAGTAGTGAGACCCTGAACATCCTGTAGACTCTTCCCTAATAAAATAAAATACTATTGTAGCCACTAAAGTATTTATAACACAGGCCAAAACAAGCTCTCCTCCTTTAGGTTGTGGATGTCATATATTGTATGTTGGCAACAAGCAAAATGGCTAAGACAAGGTGTCCCTTAGCCACTTGCTCTAAAACAAAAACAACCAAAAACCCTGTTCTTATCTGCTGTTATTTGCATACCATTGGTTTTCTTGACAGTGCTTAGCTCAAATCTAGGCGTTGGTGCCACATGCTTGCCTTCTTCCTCCCTGGGCCATGCTCCTTGGGGACAGCAACATGTTTGCACCCTGCAGTCACCACCTAGTGGAGTTATGGGCACCCAGTGCTCGCTCGACAAACCGTTGTTGTGTGGGATCCAAAACCAAATTGGTGACTTCCCGCCAGTTCCTTATCAGAGTGAGCCTGAGGGTCACCATGCTCCTATGTCCCCAGGCTCAGAACCCCATTGCTATCTTGGGTTTCCCTCTAATATTTGCCATAGAGTCCTGTTGATATTTTCTCTACTCTTTCTTTCCCTAGTTCTATAGCTTCTATCCAGTCACAACACTTTGATGTTACCCTTCAATTATTCTGATAGCACTAAAGAACTCCCTTTAAAATCTGTCTCCCACTCACAAAAACACTAGGAATTCTTTTGTTTTAAGAATGTAATGTAGGGACCTGGGAGATGACTCCATGGAATAAGCGCTTCCTGGCAAGTGTAAGGCCCTGAGTTCAGTCCCTGGTTCTGCAAAAAACAGAATGTAAAACAGCTTTATGTCTCTTCAAGGATAGTTCCAAAATCCCTTCACTGTGATTGAAATGCCTAAATTCTTGCTGGGCGTGGTGGCGCATGCCTGTAATCCCAGCACTTGGGAGGCTGAGGCAGGAGGATTGTTGTGAGTTCAAGACCAGCCTGAGCTACAAAGTGAGCTTAAGGCCAGCCTGAACTGCATAGTGAGACCCTGTCTCAAAAAAAAAAAAAAAAAAAAAAAAAAGCCTAAATTCTCAATCTTCTGAAGACCAGGCCTATGTTAGAAAAATCTGTACATCTCTATCTTAGGGCTCAGTTGTATCCTAAACTTTCTTGGTACTATCTTCCACTCCTGCTGTCAAAGCCTTTCCTTCTATACCCCTAGCTTGAAATCACTTTCTGCAATTGAAGATGCTGCTTCTCTCTCAGATCTATCATTAACTAGTTTGGGATCATGAATATGCCCCTTAATTTCCTTTTCAGACAATGTATCTCATGAAAATGCTCCTCCAAATGCCAAGTGTTCTGAAAGTCACGGTGATCTGAGTTAAAGCAAGGCTTCCTTTTGCTTGGTGCATGTAGAGTTTTAAAACTTTGAGGGAGGGACCAAAGAAAAAGTTGAAGCTAGTGAAGAACTTGTCTTTCTTTTGTAAAATACAAAAACAACTATCATGAGCATGAGTCACATCTCAGGAGGATCAAATTGGGTAGTAATAATAAGAAAGGTGAAGATTTGGAAATACAGTCTCTTCAAATACGTATTACCACATTCCCCTTGAAAACTCTTCCCATTTTCCAAAAAACACAATGCTCTAGTTTGAAAGCCACTGGACTAACATATACCTGAAGTTGCTTCCAATTTAAAATTCTGGATATTGGAGTCTGGCTAGATGGCTCAGCAGATTGAAGCAACTACTTAGGCAGACCCAGGGACTGGGGTTGGATCCTGGGCCTCCTGTGTTGCCCCCACTCAGGGGAGCTGAGAGGACAACTGAGACTGAGCATGATAGCACGCACCTGTAATCCCAGTGCTTGGGAAGGTGAAAGCAGAAGGATCACTATGAGTTCGATCTGTGTAGGGAGACCCTGTAGACGCTGTACTAAATACATAAAAAATAAATAAATAAGAAATAAAGTAAATTCCCATGCATTGATATGTAAGCTATTATCTATTTTCTTCCATGAAGAAAAGTTTCTGGACCTAGTTAAGATGTATTCGGAGCCCAGTGTGATCTACTGAATGCTGGCTGTGTAACCTTGCAGACGTCATTTATCCCTTCTTTGATTAAATGGAATACATAAGACTCAATGTGTTTTTGATTTTGAATTATTAGGAGCCTGGAATTTGCTTACACATAGTATGACATTTTAGGGATGAACCCAAGTCTAAATATAAAATCCATTTGTTTCCTATACTGCTTACACACACAGCCTCCAAGTAATTTAGTGTGCCTCCATTTTTATTTCTCAAGTCATCACAAGATCAGGCATGGAATTTTCCACTTGTGATAGCATATCAGTGTAGAAAAAGTTTCAGATTTTGCAGCATTTATGTTTGAATTTTCAGATTAGGAATATTTGAATGCACCAACAGTCTCTAAGAGCCAATGAAATAAATAGGTAAATTGCTTAGAACAATGTTTAGTACACATATCAAATTTAATAAATATTTGTGTCTTCGTTACTTCTCTCTTGTTGCTGAGACAAAGTACCCAACACCCAAAATGAAGGAAGGAAAGGTTTATTTAGCTTACAGTTTGCGGAGGTTTCAGTCCCTACTCTGCTGGCTCCAAAACAGAGTGGCACATGGCGAAGGGCAGCAGTTCATGCCGGTGGAAAACAGCAGAGAGAAAAGGGAGGAATAGCAGCAGAGGGCAAGTCTGTCTCCTTTATGTTGCACTCATGCTAGCCGCCCCAGGCTGGGTATAGCACTCACACCCATAATCCCAGAAGCACTTACACCCATAATCTCAGCACTAGATTATGAATTAATCACAGACTCTAGAAACCCACCCCACAACTTCATGAAGCTTTAGGGGAGACACAAACCATAACAATTTGCTACTACCACTACTGCTGCTACTCATACTACTAAGGAAGCAGGAGACATACGCTGGCTAGAGTTTGAAAAGTCAGTCATATCTTCAGAGTTGAAAAGGTTATCTGCTCACAGGTAGTAAGCAAGAGGCTGCTTCCGAAGATACTCTTCCACTGAACAAATGCCTAATAGAACCCCTGCTCTGTGTTAGCTGCTAGTCAAAGCCCCCATTGCACCCCTAACTAATATCTTGGAAGAGAACATTAAGTCAGTATGTGCTACCACAGGACTGAAGAGCAAAATTTCTGGTAGAACAGAAAGTGCTGGGCCCTGGAATCCTAAGCTACACTCTAGCAGAGCATTTGTTTCAAATAAATGTAGGTTCAGGCCGTCCAAGTAGCTCAGCGGATTAAAGTGCCTGCAAGCAGGCACAGGGGCCAGAGGTTCAATCCCCAGCCTCCTGAGCCAGCCCTAACCATGGAGCTCACTGAGACTGGCAATTGAGACTGGGCACAGTGGTGCACACCTGTAATCCAAGCTCTTGGGAGGCTGGAAACAGGAGGATCACTATGAGTTTGATCTAGTAGTGAGACCCTGAACATCCTTTAGACCTTCCTCAAAAATACAGAGAATAAATAAATAAATAAAGTAGGCTCAAAAGGAAGCTTTCATATTGACCACAGTCAGAGCATGAGGAGAAGAAAAGTTATGTAGTACAGGAAACTGAGCTGGAGAGGAATATGAGCTATTGATGCATTAGCTCAACTTAGAAATACGGAAGTTTAATTGAGTGACTCAGCAGAGAGCCAGGATTTTTACTTTGTAAACATCCTCATCCTGCAGGAGAGGAGGGTATGGACACTGTGAGCTCTTCACCCACAGCCGAGGGTAGCTTGTTTACAGTATAAGGAGGGGAGAGAGGCTGGCTAGAAGCTGCAGCTGCCGCCCTTCCCTTTGTTCTTCACTGTTTTCTGCTGCCTTGAACTGCTTCCTCGGCCATGTACCGGTCTGCCTGGGAGCCAAACGAGTATAGACTGAAACCTCCACAAACCATAAGCTATCTTTTCTTCCTTCATTTTGAGTGTCAGGTATATGTCCTAGCAATGAATGAAAAGTAGCCAAGACACTCAGGCAGCCAAATCTACTGTTACTGCCTTTTATACTTTTAATTTTAATATGCAATGCTGTAATATTTTCATTCTTTTTGTTACTGTTCTGGTCCTGGAACCCAGGGCATCATGCGTACAGGGCTTGTGCTCTACCACTGAGCCATAGTCTTGGCCTCTAATATTTTTAATATTTAGTTTTTAAACTAATGAAGTAGATTTAAAAGTCCATTATTCAATTCTAGAGAATCTAACAATCATTTTTTAAGAGATTTTTCAATTAATACTTGGCCCTATTTATAAACTTAACCACTTAATACAGTATAAATTTAATATAGTATTGTATCTGTGAAAATTTCTTTACTAGAAGAAAAAACTTCCCAAGCACTTACATAGTCACTTCAAAAATAATTTATAAATACAATGTCTAAAATTCTCCTAATTTTCCAATACTGCATATATATGTACTAAAATTTTCACTTAAAATTATTAACCTAAATCAAGTTCTCCAATACAACTTTAAATTTGAGTAGAAATGACCTCAAAAATTTGTAATTATTTCAAATACAAAACACTAAAAATGTGCCAATTGTTTGATATTAATATCCTGGATTTGATTTTCTTAAAACATGTCTATCCAGTTCTGAATTAAGTTTAGAACAAGAAACAAGGAAAAACAATGTCACAGAACTTCCGGCTACAATACTGTAAATGGTTAGATTTCTAAATTTCTGTGTAAAAACTGTAATTGTTTATTCCTATTTTTAAAGTATTTATTTATTTCTTCTTCACATTCTGTAGGGATTTAAAGTTTAACATATCACTACTTGATGGAAAATACTTGCCCCATGTTATGTTTAAGATAGTTGGTATCAGACAAATAGTGAGGCTAAGTTCACCTGCCTATGTTATAGGGCAATAATATCATTAAGCTTCTCTTATGCAGGGTTAACAACTTAAGTTTGCAAACCAAAAATTAGTAAAAAGACTGGCTGCAAAGACAGCCAATGTTTTGGCCTTAGCCTTGCAAGGTCAGTGAGGACTCAAGACATAAGACAACCTGTACTATATCCTATAACTTAGTTGGGTCCCAAATTTTCTGAACAAGAAGATTATGGAGCAACAGAGGAAAGTGATCAATGATGTAGCATGTGCCCAAGGAGAGTCACATGGAAAGAAAACATTCTCTCAGGCTTTCATAGAGAGCAAATTGGTCAAGCAATGGCAGTGATTCATCCACATGGCTGACACAGACAAAGGATCTACAAGCTGTGGTACAGGGTTTCACTGACCTTATCAGATACAAAAGTTATATTTCTCATTATATAGGCCTTGCTTTATCTTGGTCTTAACCATCCAGCAGAAAAGTATAAAAATGAGGTATAAAAAAATAAAGCCATATTAAAATGCTGAGCTGTAGAAGACTGAAAGCAACAACTTCTGACATTGGCAGTCTTATGAATAACCCACCACTATTATGAACTACTGGACTGTGTTCAATTATTTTGCTGAATTCACAAACCTACAATATTTAAAGGCAATGGAATACCCATCTCTGACAAAACTAAACAAAAGGAAGGACCATTTTGTATCTGTATATACAAAATAGGATAGATATACAACTATTTTCTCTGAATTTAATAAGAAGGAAGATTTGTACTAATAGTGTTTGGACAGAATATCATGTCTGCATCTTGTACTATGAATAACCACTACAAAGACAACAATATGCAATGTATTGTATTAACACTGACCTATTAACTTGACACTGTCTCATTGCTATTTGTTTCTCAATAAAATTAATTTTAAAAAGTTTGGAAATGGTTGGGTCTTTAATTATTGTGCCACCTTGTACAATTTGGGGGATTACCCCCTCCCATAATGTGGAAATAGCCTTTTCAGAACAAAATTATAAAATGATCAGAGATTTCAGCAGATGGCTCTCTGAATTTTCTTCTTTAGAAGGCGTCATGGAATTCTTCGAACTCCATCACTGTTTATTGTAGTAACCAAATAGCTTCAAAGCATTGAAGGGAGGGAGAAGAGAGGTGAAGGGGGGATATTTCCCATTTCCTGGTCTCAAGTTTTATATTACTTAGTTTATGCCATTTTTTACATTTCCTTGGCTCATAAGATGAGTGACTTTCCATCTAACTCCTGTATTTATTTAAATATTCATTTTTCATATAGTTGTGATTGCTTCAGGATTGTATTTCTCTTTCAGTTAGTAGTAAATTAGTAGCAGAATGTATCTTCAACTTTAGGCATCACTTCAGGTTTTGCTGTACATTCTACACTGACTAGTGAGGTCGCTCTGTTACTGTTACAAATCTGCATGCCAGGCAGACCACAGCGGTCCTCTCTGTCTGCACTATTCTAGATGTTCTCTAAGAGACTGTGAAAACCTTCCAGATCCTTTCAAGAGGGCCCTGGACAGCTTCTGTGTGGCTGACCTTCTGGCACATGTCTTCCATTCATTCCTCCTTCTCCACCTGTGGTGGCTTCTTCCTACCCTAGTAGGTGAGTCTCCACTCAGATAGGGTTTTGTTAGAATATTGTCTTGTCTATTCAGGTTGGGAAACATGATGATTCTGGGGTGTTGCACCCTAGTTTGCTCCAACTGGAGGCCTTTTCATGTCCCTAGTTGCTAAGGTCTTACAGAAATTCCACATTTATGAATTTCCATTCCTATGGACTCCTCTTTGTTGTGTCCTAAAAGAAATTCCTGTGACCCTGAGGATCCATTCTGAATGTGGCTGTTGGAGCTCTGTCTTCAGCTTCTTCATCTGGTTTTGTCTCCCCACCACACCTCTTCCATTTTTGTGTGTTGGTTTCTTCTCTGTCCATTGTAGCTAGCTTTGTGGAGGGCTGGCTCTCTCACCATTGTGCACCGATGAGTCTAATGTGTTATGTGGGGTTGTTTTCCATTTCTGGATAGGTCAGGTAGCCAAAGGCAGCTAGCATCGTCTTTCCCTTCTGTTTCCCTCACCAGGATCCACAGGTTGACATTTGGTGCTGCCTCTAGCTGCTTCTTGTCTCTCTAGCTCCTCTTGTTGTGGAGACAAAACCCCCAACAGTCACAAAGTTTCAGAAGGAAAGGCTGCTTTTGAGTCCCTCTGGAGAAGTTGCAATCCACAGCTGGATGTCTCACCTAATAGAAAGTGTCATTGGCAGGCAGAGGACAGCAAGGGCAGGCAAACTCATGGCAGGGAGATTAATGGCTCGCCCTATCCCTAACAGTTTAGGAAACCACCCACCTCACAGAAGAGAGCACACACACACTCTTACCTTTAGCACCCTAACCCAAACCCTAGCCTGAACTTGAACCCTGGCCTGAACCCTAAAATGTTTGAGAACTTACTGACTGCGGTTTATTTGGCAAGCACCTCCAGACTGTCCACCTACCTTGGATAGGAGAACTTTTCAGGTCCAGTGTCCAGGTTTTATCACCAGAAGCACAAACCGGAGGTCCAGCCGACACCCTGCAAAAGCCACCTATAAATGCAGGAGATTTTCTGGGGCTTTCTAGATAGGTGCCATCATACACTTCCCACCAATTCAATTTGCATATTCAAAAGTACACATGCAGGGCTTTCGGAACTGTTCAGTCCAAAAAGGAAGGGAAGGGAGGGGAGGGGAGAGAGGGGGAGGGGAAAGAAGGGGAGGGAAGCCTTCCACGGTGGGCCCCCAGAACACCAGAGCTGCGATGGGGGCTGGACATCCACACCTGTGTGGCAGGGCAAAAGGGAGAGTTTAGGGAAACATGATGACAGCCTGTGTGAATGAGTATTTACTGGGAAAAGTAGATTATTTGACTCAAAAGTCACTGGATAGATGCAACAGGGTGTCAAATTCAAACAATTAAGCATATGAAGAACTTCCTAAAAACCAGCTTTCTCACAAGCAAGTGGACTATGCTGGAGAAAAGTGAATCCCTAACCATTAGAACTATCCAAGTCAATCTAAGAATCTATTTGTCAAGAATGTTCTAGAAGAATTTCTAACAACAGTTATGTAGTGTGCTTAAATGGTTTATAAAGTCTATTCCACTTCTGAGAGTTTCTGAAGGCAGAGCTCACAAAGCTAGACGGTTCATAAGTCCCCCAAAGCCTCATGAGCTCATGGGTGTGATATGCATCCCTGAATTAGGCCTCTGATGGTTTTAGAGTTGGAGGTGCTGCTGAGAGGTGAAGCCTGGTGGGAAGGGACATCACTGAGAGTGAGACCTAGGAGGACGTGAGCCTCTTCTGCTTCTTGCTTGACTTGCCACGGACTGTCTCTCTGGTGCCCTGCTCTGCCACCCTGCCTTGGAACCAGCCAGCTGTGGGATAAAACCCCTACAAACTAAAAGCCAAAACAAATCTCTTCTTTAAATTGTAAGTGTCCAGCATTTTCTCCCAAAGATGAGAAAGTAACTAAATAGCATCCAAATGCCAAAAACTTCATAGTGCCATTATATCCATCCCCCATACTGGAGGATGGGTATATTTAACCTGTTGGAGCTGACAGGCTTCTTTTTCCTCAGAGGGATGGAAAGCCCTCTGAGCTTTATAGGTTGAGCTAAAGAAGCAATAGATTGTGGAACTGAAGTGAGAAAAGGAGTAACGTCAACTGCTGGAAGAAATTAGTGCCACAGTGAAATAAAAAAGAATGGTTTTCCTGAAAGGAAAGGGAGAACATTTGCACTCTGTATTTTGAGAAGAGGAAATAGTGGGAAGGTGTTATTCCAAAACTATAGCCCTTGAAGACATAGGTAACATGTTTGACTAACATGAATGTCACATAACTACAGGCTTTTAGTTTGGGGGTCAAAGCAAGTCACCTGGACACTCCATTAGTATTAATATTATATTTTCATAATTAAGTGAGCTAACATTTATTGAACCCCTGAACCGAGCCAGAAGCTGCTCCAGGTACTTTCCGTGCCCTGCCCCATTACACATTGGGTACAGACTCAGAATATGGGACTCGGAGAAAGCAGGGCAGCCCAAAGGATGATACAGAAAGAAGTGGATGGTGCCCTGCACCGGGCTATCGCTCTTAAACACACGCAGCCTTGGTCGTCATGCCTTGCTGGGTGCACAGACCAGATGGTGCAGGACACACCGGAGCCCAACTACTTCATGAATACTGAAACTTGAATGCTAGAAAACTTTTACACACCCTTAAAATATGTGTGTGTGTGTGTGTGTTTTAGGGAAGGATCTACAAGGGTGTTCAGGGTCTCACCACTTGATTGGACTTGTAGTGATCCTCCTGTTTACAGCCTCCCAAGAGCTGGGATTACAGGCAAGCAGCACCACACCCAGTCTCAATTGCCATCTCATCGTGCCCCCAGGGATGGCCGGCACAGCAGGCCCAGGGGATCAAACCCCTTGCCTGTGTACCTGCTTGCAGGTGCTTTAATCCGCTGAGCTATCCGGCCAGCCCAATCTTTTCTCAACTATTTAAAAATACCAAACCCATCTTTAGCCTTCAGTGTGTGGGTGGTACTTCACTGACCCCTGTGTTAGCAGTCAGAAAACCTTTGCCTCCATTCCACACTAGCCTTAAGCACAGTTGCTCAAGCTACTGACCTGATCCCCAGACGAATATTGTTCCCTAATATGTCATCACTTATTCTCTTCAGATACAAAACATTTTAAAACTTCTTGCCAAGTGTCCCCACTGGACTACCTCTTGCAGGGCAGGTATACCGCCGCATTGGGTCCTCCAACCCTGATAAAGTGAGCGCACGGGAGTCTGGGGCCCACAGTCTCCTTCCCAGCATTTTCCTAACACCTCCACTACACTCATCCACAGGTTCTGCCTCTCTACTGGGCCATCCTTACACTCCGTTGCTGTCTTCTTGATGCCACAAATGTCCCTCCCAACCTGCATTCCGCGGCCACCACTGAAAACTGGCCTTAGAGAAAAGTGTTTTTTTTAAATGTAAAATGATCAAAAAAGAAAAATCAACCTTAAGTCCCCTTCATGGGCTTCCATTACTGCTTTCTTATTATAATCATGTTCATGGATGACCTCTGAAATAAATGAATGTTAATAATTGAAAAGGGGAAGTCAGACAGGCATTTTCCAGTGCATGAAGGTAGAGATAGTATGACTGTCCTTTAGACCTATTTGACAACATGTGTCAAGATTTTAACGTTGCCAATCTTTTTCACAAAGTAGCTGACCTTCAAGGAATATGTCCTAAGGAAAGGACGATCCAATCCCGTGTGGCAAAAGAAAGTCGGAGCAAGATGTTCACGATTGCCCATGTTCCTCAGGCTAAAATGCTATGCGAAGCTAACTGATTAGTACCTGCAAGCAGCTACACAGGCAAGGGGCTTGATCCCCGGGGGCTGCTGTGGTTTTTCTACCGCTGGCCTCCCTCTGGCCCAGCTATCTATGACAAGTAGTAAAAGCACAAAGCTTTGACATAGTCCTACAAACAGAAGTTGCACAGGAGTTCAATTATTTTAATGAATCCACAGGTGTGTAACACATGCACATGTATATACATTCGCACAAGTACCCATATGCACATGCACAGAGAAAAAGCACTCGAAGGATACATCACATTGAAATAATTATTTGTTCTGAGTGACAAAAGTGCTATTATGATGTGTTTCCTTCTTTGTATTTGTTCTGTGTTTTGTACATTGATTGCCACTACAAATGAATGTATGATAAGCAGTAAAGTTTTTAAAGATAGAAGTATCAGCATTCTTTTAGCAAAATAATAATAATAATAATAATAATAATAATAAGGACCACAGCACTCCGGAGCCATGGCCTGTGCCTACCTGCACCTCCTCTCTGGTCTGCCCTGTGGGTGGTGGATCACTGTTGAAGGAAGGTGCAAAGCCATATTGATTGGCCTTGACATGTGCTGAGATCTTCCATGCACCTCTGTAGATGCACTGGCTGCTCTTCACCCCCCTTGCATCCCTGTGGAAAGATCTGTGGAGCTCTATTTTAACCAGGTTCCTTTGCCCGCTGCTATCAATCAGATTGGCCAAGGCAGTACCCATTACCAGCAAGATTTGCAAAGGCAACGGCTCTACAGTTGCTGTCTGGTAGTCCTCTCCACACTTCTCCCTCCTTTAGTCCTGGTAACTGGTTTCGCCCCTCCCCACTGTAGGACCAGTGGTAAGAGAGGCTCTCTGTTGTCTCTGACCCAGGGTTCTGCACCAGTCCTATCACATTCTCTAACCCCTGTGCACACGACTGAAATCAGCTCTTCATTAAGTTGTCCTTTGTTCCATGAGTCATGTCTAAAGCACATTGCTGAGTTGGAGACAGATGGATCCATTGCTCTATATTTCCTGGGCTGCTCATATTCACTCATTTGTGTACATCCAACCTGCTGATTTTTCAGGGCTCACCCACGATGGCAACATTGCCACAGCCTAGCTGGCTCCTGGGATTTCTAGGTCCTCACCAGATGTGTTTCTCCCTCTAGTCTGCCCCTAAAATCAGGAAGTTCAGAGGACGAGGCTTCTCACCACTCATGAAAGCAATTTTTCAGGGTGGTCTCTGTTTCTGTGAACTGCTTCAATTTAGACATGTGCCTCAGGCCACGAGACCCCATATATCCACTACTATCTTTTTCTCCTTTTCATTTCATAATCCATTGTCCACTTTTATTTTTAATCCTCAAATCCAATGTTTAGCAAATAATCAACTTCCTGAATTGAGGAAAACTACTTCAACCTCCATTTCCAGGTCCTAGGCAGATTAATCTTCTCCTTAGTGCCTCCATTTAGTACGAAGGTTGCTACACCTCTTCTTGTCACCATCTCTAAGGCTCTGGTCCAGATCCTAAAGGACGTGGGTGGTGTTAGGAAGTAAGAGGAATGAGAGGATAATCCTAGCTACATATGCTGGTGTACATATGTAAATTGCTTGTTGATGCTCACAGATAAGAAATGTCACACTTCCTTACTTTTTCTAAATTAAATGCAATCTGACTTCAAGTCTGCACAGTCTGTGGCTAGAGGTGTCCAAGTGATTGGTGATCACCCCCACATACAAAGAATCACATTGAAACCCTTCTTCTCATGTGGCACCTGGGAGACTGGGGCAGTACCTGAATCCAGTTCCAAGTAGTGTAGCTGCTATTATGATCTGTGGCCCTTTCATAATACAATGCCTCTGTCCAGTGCTGATTCTCCCATTACCTATTTGACACTAGGCACTTCCTAGAATGGATTGCTTTCGTATCTACTTAGAGGGATATTCACCAATCACAAGTTCTACTATGAGGTCTGGATGAGACCATGTTTTGTAATGCTACTTAATAAACTTCCTCCAAGCTTAGTATCAAAAGATATCACTAATTCATTAATAGTTGTTTATTTTTTTTATTATTATTATTATTATTTTTTTTTGTCTTTTTGAGACAGGGTCTCACTATGCAGTTCAGGCTGGCCTTAAGCTCACTTTGTAGCTCAGGCTGGTCTCGAACTCACAACAATCCTCCTGCCTCAGCCTCCCGAGTGCTGGGATTACAGGCATGCGCCACCATACCCGGCTAATAGTTGTTTATTATAACTCATGATTCTAAAGGTTGGCTGGGCCATTCTACTAGCCTCCCTTAGGTCAGTTTATTTAGCTGTATGCAGAGATGTGTGCTAGGGGCTGGTTCATATGAGGTATCTGCAGTGACTGGGGCTCTCTTCCATGTCCTCTCCCTTCTGTTTGTCTTCACAGTGTGATGATCTCAGGATCCCAGATAGTGAGAACTGAAACTCCTTTACGGAGCCTCAGAAGTTGCACAATATCCAGTCTAACACATCCTGATGGTCAAAGAAAGCCACAAAGGCAATCAAGAATCTAGGGAGAGCCAGCCAAATAGTTCAGTGGAGTAAAGTGCCTGCTTAGGCAGACACAGGGACTGGGGTTTGATCCTCAGCATGTTGTGCTGGCCTTGCCCTTGGAACACACTGAGATGACAATTGAGATTGAACATGCTGGCACACACTTATAATCCCACCATTTGAGAGGCTGAAGACAGGAGGATTGCTATGAGTCCAATCTGCACACTGACACCCTGTAGACCCTGTACTAAATACATATAAATAATAAATAAATAAATATAGAAAGAGAGAGAGAGAGAGAGAGAGAAAGAAAGAAAGAAAGAAAGAAAGAAAGAAAGAAAGAAAGAAAGAAAGAAAGAAAGAATCTAGACAAGAGCCAATAGACTTCTCCCTGTAAACTGAGGAGTGGTAAGGTCACATCTCAAAATGGCATGCAAGATGGAAGGGATTTGTCATGTTTGGACACAGTCTAACACAAAGGAGGGAGAACAAGATGTCTCTTCAATTTCCATGAGAACCTTTTAACCAAAAAAAGAAACCATTAATTTGTGTTCTTTATAGTTTTATCATAGAAGTTAGTACACATAAACTATATATTGTACAGTTTTACTTGATCATGGAGCTGAATATAACAGAAGTCATTCTGTAATTTGATTTTACTACGCCCTATTGCTTTTGAAACTTATCTTGCGTATGAATGTGTTTTTTTCATTTTCACTTCTATACTGTCTTCCATTGTGCATCAAACTGCATTTTTTACCTAACTGTCAAAAAATATTATTAAACAAGTACATTTATGATTAAATTTATTATTACAGTTTTGGACTTAAACTTTACTATGAAAAAACTGCGGTAAACATTCTCTTACATTTGCCCTGTGCATATACAAGAGTTCATCTAAGGCACTGATTCTGATTCACTTAAGCTTTTAATGATACAAACAAGCTCTGTGCCATGTGGTGCCTGTGCCACAGGTCTGCTGCCACTGATCTAGGGTATTAATTTCATCTGGTCCTAAAAGAACCCATCAGCATCTCCATAATACTCAGCTTTACTAGACAATATCAAACTATCTTCAAATTTTCCCCTTTCCAGTATTGTGCGGAAGCTTTCATTGTTCCACATCTGGATCATCATATAACATCTTAGAGCTATTTTTTTTTCTAATTTGGTAATCATTAATTATTATCCCATTATGAATTTAATAGGCATTTCAATTAATAGTGAGTTTGAGCTCATTTCTATAGATATATTAATAATTCTATTTATTCTTCTTTGAAATGTTTAATGTTCCCCATCTCCGTTGAGTTACCTGTTATTTACTCTTAATATTTCTTTATATATTCAAGATACTGTTCTTGTTTGTTATATGTATTGAAAATATCTTCTCTCTGTTAATGCCTTATCTTTTTGCATTTTCCAAATTAAATTTTCATAAATCACTGTGATGTAGCTGTAATTATATTCACAATGATTTTTATCTGATACCAATCCCTTGCCCTTAAAACAATTATTTTTCACCTCAACTCTATTTCTTAGAAAAAAGTTCCCTTCCATCAGGCTAATGGCACCCATGCAAATAGGTTTTCAGTAGGTTTACCTGTTCTCCAACACACCCACAAAGCTACGGATTCTAGTTTCTTAGAAAAAAGGCCCTTAGTTCTCCAACTTGTGCCATGAATAGGCCAAACAACTCAGAAATGGAATTAGTGAACAGAATCCACTAGCCAAGTGAGAAGGCCTTCTAGCTCCACAGCTAGAGTGATCAGCGACTCACAACCTCCAGAGAGCTGGGAGAGGGTTGTAAGAGATCGGAGCCAGCTAGAGTTGTACACTGGAGAAACACTTCACTTTTACATTTTAGTCTCCATCATTTTCTGCTCCTCCTCTCACTTTTTGTTATGGTATGTATCTAGGTATGCCCCCCAAAACTTCATGTGCTCAGAAGGTGTGCTTTTGGGGGTGGTGGGATCATGGCTGTGTGAATATGGATTAGGATGTGTGTTACTTGGATTAGAGGTATGATAACTAAATTGGTTTAGCACAGTTCTGGGTATGAATAATGCAGGTCCCATCCTGGGCTTGTAGCCTACATGGAATATAAAGATAGGGAGAAGGAAGACTGTAACTGCTTTTCGCCGTTTTCTGCTTTCCATGCCATGCACTGTTTCTCACCTGTGTCAGGTTGTTCTGCCTTGGAGCCAGCCAACTATGAACTGAAACCCCTACAAACTATGAGCTGAAATAAGCATTTCCCCCTTTAATTTTGGGTGTTGAGTATTTGTCTCAGAGACAATCAAAATAACTAAGATACTCCTCATTCGTTTTCTTCTCTGTACATTAGTGTGTTCTCATGTCTGGTCCATGATAAACCCTGGCATAAGCCTGGCATAAGGTATGTGATTTTTGCTGTCATATTCACAAAAATAAACCAAATATCCAACTAAAACATGAATGAGAGCTTTCAATCAGTTTTTAATATTCTTGCTGTTCAACAACCTGATGTTCTGCCCTGCTCTTAGCCCTTTCCAAGTACTCCACTTAGGAAAATACCTGCCTAGGAATCACATTTTATTTCTTTTCTCCTTAATGTTTAACAAAAGGAACATTACATTCTACCTCCTTTTGAACCTTTTCCAGAAGACTTTCATGGTCATTTGGAGTAATCTCAGTTTCTTTTTCTTAGCTCTAAGACCTCATCAACTTTTCATGAACTGAAAACATTTTAGAAGACATAGCATTTGCCATCTGGGTGGAAGACAGTATAGGCACTGTATAGAGTGTTAGAAAAGAGCTTTCTGGCTAGTTAGAATATAAAGTTATCCATGGCAAGAAACTAAAATAATAGATTTTTTTTTTTTTTTTTTTTGCAGAACTGGGGATTGAACTCAGGCCCTTGTGCTTACCAGGCAAGCACTTATTCTACTGAGCCACCTCCCTAGCCCCTATGGAAGGCAGGACAGCAGATCTAGCTCAAAATTAGGACTGATTGCAGAGTCCTGGCCGTCGGCATCACTCACCTCACTGTGGGGCGCATCTTCCCTTACCTAAAATTCTGCTATTGTTCTTGCGTCTACATTTAGCTTTTCAGTTCTCTCATCCTTTCTCAAAGTTATGTGTCCTGCCTTGGCAACCATACGTACGCCAGCACCGATGAGTAGGGATCCTGATATAAGCTTTCTTATACAGTACATAGAACTCTGCGGGTGATTGACAATGCCAATCCAATGGCAGCATAAGGAAGTTAAAAAAAAAAAAGTCCCTCTCTTTCCAAAGTAAGATCTTAATTATTCTAGTTTTTTTTTTTTTTTTAACAATTATGATTACTCTTCCCCAAAATAATCATCCTTGTGTACAAAGAAAAGTATTGCATCTAAAGAAAGGTCATGGATTTTGGAGAAGCAGATATTTCAAGTCTTATGAAATACTGTGTGTTGAATTTCCCATCCCAAACTCATGATACTGTGCATTCGTTGGTTCTTTTAGGTGAGGCAGGGCATTCAGAAGCAGTCCAACAACACAGGAAGCATCAAGATGTGACCCACAAGCCTTGCAATCCCCGGGACCCTCTCAGAGGGTCAGCGTGGTGAAACCATTCTCATAATGATACTAAGAGATCACTTGCATTTGTCATCATGCTGACAGTGCAACTGGAAGATAAAATCACTAGTGTCTTAGCAGATTCTTCACACGATAAACTCAAGTTAAAAAGAGCCAATTTCACTTAAGAGTATCCTTGATGAAGCATTAAGAATTATTGATTTTATTAGGTTTTGAGCCTTTAGAACATATCTTCTTAACATGATTGACAAAATGAGAAGTACACATACATCACTTCTGCTGCAATATAAATATGAAGCTTTTCCTGAGGGAGCCATGTGCACAATTGACTCGTGAGCTATATTTGTTGCTTTCTTCCACAGAATATTACTTTACTTGAAGGAATGTATTCATCAGAAAAAATATGGGTTATTTTATCCAAAATTAATGATGTATTCCTGCCATCTCAAAGAAGTAAAACTAAAATACTTGCTGCCAATGATAAAATTCTATTTTTCAGCCAAAATTCCAAGTTTAAAACCTGCAGCCCTCATTGAGCACTAAAGTCTTTTATGCTGAGACTCCTGGTGACTTGCTTTTCAGTGCATTCTTTTATATTTATTATACAATGAAGCATAGTAACATTAGCAATCCCTGTAGAATTCGGTGAAAAAGTAATTTCCAAATAAGCTCATTATGTTACAATTCTTTTAACATCAAAGTTCAAGATAACCAATGGGCTTTAAGAGAACATGCAAACTTAATTAATACACTTTCAGATTCCACATTGCAACTCACCTCTAAAAAACTATGGCTTGTTGAATTTTGGTACAATATCAAAGAGTATATTCATAGTTATCTAAAAAGACTAAAAATACGTACTTTTTTTCCAAGTACGTATGTCTGTGAGGTGAGAATTTCTTCACAGACTTCAAAGAAAATAGCACTGCAGTAGCCTGAATGCACTAGCAAACAGAAGCATCCATTTCTTCCTACTGGCATGCCTCAGAGAGATATGCGAAAATGTGCAATGTAATATTATTCTTGCTGATTTTTTCATTCAAAAATAATTAAAATTTTTCTTATATTAATATGGAATGAGTTTATTGTAATTTTAGAATTAACTAGTACACAGCTTCTTGAAGACCTCACAATTTTTTTTTTGGCATGGGACCAAAACCCTTTGAGCACTACTGGTGTTAATTCAATGTGATTTACTAGAAAGAAATACCTTTAAGGTACAAGTGCAATGTCTTTAAAGCATAAACTAGATTATTTGTTTAAACTAGATTATTTTTGCCATGTACCTTACCTGGCCCCTGCCGACATGGGCTCCTGTGGTGTGCCTTATGTGGCTCATGTAGCTTGATGAACATTGTGTGTCTCACTTTATAGAGAGGTTGTATATTACATGAAAATATGTAGGCTCTGCCTTTCCAGGTCACGCATAAAGCTGCTGACTGCATTTCCTCACCATTTGTCATACTTAAAAAAGTTATCATTAAATTTGATGTCTTCATCTCATAGGCACCCACCTGCCTTGGGTACGCATCACCCTGTGGTTCATGAATTCTCCATGGAATTGTCCGTGGTGTGCCATCTACCCTAAGGCTGATAATAGTCTAAATCCACCGCATTCCCCATCTCCCTCCTCCATGAATATATATATATATTTCCCAAGGGAGTTTTCTACATGATTTCCCCTTACAGAACAATTTTCCCAAATAGTTTATGCTTGCTCTTGCAACTCAAATGACTTATTTGATAATGTCTTAGTCACTCAGAGATGATTCATATTAAAATGTTCTGTGTGATCCTGTAATAAACTTGATCTGAGAGTAGCTGCATGCTTTCTTGCTTCTGTCATTTGTGGAATCTTTCCTTAACCCCTCTTACTTCTAGGGAGTTCTTTTACTATCTTCTGAACAACAAGTACCAATTTTATTGCAACATCTAATTTGTAAAATTGGTGAGATTCATTTGTCATTTTTAAAGTATTCAGGTCTCCCTTCATATTACTTTTTAAACGTAACCACAGGTAATTTATTTCAACCTTATACCTCAGTCTTCTTTTCTATTTAAAATTAAGCGTCTTGATGGCTTTTTTTCCCCCGTTTTTCTCTCCATGCAGATTCTGAATTCAATCGTATGGTTACTGTTATATAACTGTTCACCCACAGCTACTCTCTATAGCTATTCCTGATACCTCCATACAAAAATGCAATGTATTTATTTCCTTCTTTTCTAAAACATAATTTGTATTATCCTAAACTTTATATTTATGTATGTAGTCAAAAAGAATTGTCATCCCATGTATAAGTCCTTCTGTGAGGGAGTCTTTGGGTCTTATCACTTGATATAACTTTATAGCTGCCTCACATTGTAACACGTCAACTCAGGCTTATTGCTGAATTCAGTAAACATATGTCAAGAACAAATCAAAATAAATATTTGGAGAGTACAGTTATTGGAGACAATGTCAAGAACAGAACATGTCATGGCCTCTGACATGGCATCAGTCTAGCAGGGGATACATAGGAGACATGAGCAGCTCCAGCTAGCACCAACAGTGTGTTGGGGGCACAAAGAAGGCCAGCCATGTCCTGTTGCCATCTTTAGGGTGACTGCCTGTGTCTTAAAGTTCTCCACCTTTGTCTATGTGCTTCTGTCTTCCTGAGCTGGGCTGAATCTTGCAGCTATGAGGCTTAGGTAACAGGGCAAAGCCATTTGTATCCATTCTATCTGACAGGTCATAATTGCTATACTGTTGCAGGCAGCCTGAGTTAGAAATATTATAGGCAGTCAGATAGGGTCAGGCCCTCAAAGGAGATGACAAAGACGAGATAAGGTCAGCTGTGGGAGATGCTCCTGTGTGAGCCAGACCTAAAGACCAAACAAATGCCAACCTCCCTAAAGGTTGGCATCCAGGATTGCTCATTAGCCAGGAGGAATTATAGTTTGAAGGCCACCAGATAAGGTCCTGTTTTACATTCATGCCCACTTGCTATGTGACTCACTACCCCATTTGGTCCTGGGCCTAGTCAATTTTACCTGAGCAATGGTGCTTGTAATCCCATTGGTTGACCATCGTTTTGTACCACCCTGCATTCACTTAAGAAAGACCCCTTTGTCTCTACTTCAGTCCCGCATTGGTTTTGTCCTATAAAAATAACCTGAAAGAGACAGCTTCCTGGGCAACCAGCTCGGGTCCCCTTTCTGTCCCTCTCTGACAGAAGCTTTCCTTTCCAATAAAGTTTTACCCTCAACCTCCGTTTGTTCCTAAAATTCATTCTTTGGTTTTAGAGAACACCTGACCTCATCCAGGTCAGGTCGGGAGTTTTTCTTCTCTGTATTAATACTACGTTTTCAGCTTTCTCCTCGGGTTGAGTCCTTCAGTTGCTGTCATTCCTCAGGACCTCTGCTAGCAGATGCCTGGAAATACGCAACTTGTCTCACATAGAAAATTGACCAATAAGAGAATGCAGATTAGAAGTAGATTGAGCTTTGTGGTGATTGCTACTTTTAAATGTGTTGTCTTCTAATAGAAGAGACTATAGATTTTTACATATTGGTTTTTTGTTGTTGTTCACTACTGGGGATGAAACTCAGAACTTGCCAGTTATGTCCTGGCCCTGGTTTTATTTCTTACTAGCATTCAAATCTTTCAAATGTGTAATGATTTTAGTTGCTTTTGAATTTTTCTAAATGATATTGATATTTTTCTAAATCATATTATCTGCGAATAACACATTTCTAAATTCTGTGAAGACAGAAACAATGTGTGTTTCATCCCTTTAATGTAGTTCCTGATAAATATCATGTACTCAATAAATATTTTCTTAAACAAACAAAATTTTAGATTCAACAACTGTCCCGGTGTGTGCTTGAGTCTGAGTCTCACCAGGTCACGGGACTTTCAGAAGTAGGGTATGAAACGGGGCCTCTCCCTCATAACATTTTACAATGATATTTTAGAATCTATGGTATAACATTAAAATCACCAATGGACTTCAGAGAGCTGTCTGGCCGTTCATTCCATCTCCTTCATGATGTGAGGACCAAGGATTCATCTTTTCCAGTGTGTGCACACAGAGGCTGTCTTGGAAACATAGACTGAACCTTCACCAGACACTGAACCTGCTTATGCTCTGATCTCAGGTTTCTCAAGCATCAAAACTGCAAAAAAATCAATTTCTATTGTCTACAAGTTATGCAATCTTGGTATTTGTTATAGCCGCAGGAATGGACCAAGTATCACTTTAAAGTTTCCTTCATTTTCCATGACTTCTCCACTCACAAGTAAATGCAAATTCCTTCTGGATTTGTGATGTTATAAAAAGTACATTTAGTCTTCCTTTCCAAAGGCTGACAAACACTTGCAAACACCTTTGGCCTCTCTGGAGTGATAAACATCAGGGTGCTCTGCCCTCTTTTGTATGTTAACGAGATAGCTGAGGGCTGAGCAGAAAGCAGGGAAGGACTGGAGCGGCCTTGCAGATGAGATTGAAGGTTAATTGATCACTTCTAGGCAGTCATTTAATCAACCATGGCTATGCACAGAAGCTTCTGTAAAAACCTAAAGGATGAGTTCAGCTGTGTTTCCTGAAGCTGCACGTGCAGGGTTCTAAGAGGTGACAGGATGAAAGCTTCAACTGGAAACAGGATGGGAGGAAGCTCCACATCTGTCCTGCATGTCCAGCCCTATGCATCTTGTCTACCCGAAAGTTTACCTATCGCTTTTGTAGTATCCTTTATAATCATTAAGTAACAAGTAAAGCGATTCTCTGAGCTTTGAGAACTAACAAAATTAGCTAAGCCCAAGGAGAGGGTTATGAGAGTCCCAACTTCTAACTAGTCAAATGTAGAGGTCACACCCCACAATTTGTGACTGGCATCTAAAGGTGGGAGCAGTCTTGTGGGAATGAACTGTCAAACTGTGGGATCTGATGCTATGTCCAGAAAGATAGTATCAAGACTGACTCATAACTTTTGTAGAGTTCTTTGGTAAGTAGAAAAATATTTCCAAGCATTTGGTCATGGCAGTGTTATTGAGGCAGGAAGATAGAATGTGACTGAAACTTGTTGAGAAAGGAGTCACAGACTCCCAGACATGCCCTCTGAGGTATTCCCAAGGCCATGCACACGGAGTTTTGGCAGGCCACTGTGAGAAACACAAAAAGAGGCCCATCACTATTAAGCATTCGCTATCTCTTCACGGTAGCCTACCCAAGCCTGTAGGGTGCTTTTTCTTCCTCCTTTTTCCTACTTTTACCTAGCCCAAACTTGCTCTGAAGAGCTCCTTTTTCCCTACATTTAATAAATTCAAAACTTTGCCACTACAACTCTTTGTTCCAGACAGAAAGAACCTAGAAATCACATCTAGAAGAGAACCCCAGAGCCCAGTAGCATTGTGGGCCAAACATGCAAGGATGACTGTGTGAGAGTAAAAAAGGAGACTCCAGTTTCCCAGCTCTTGTTGATTGGCTAGTGTGTGGGGAAACATCCTCACACTCACTGTCTGGAATTGTGAGCGGCTTGTGAGAGTGGGCCTTCACTCTTTTCCTCCTGTGTCTTTGTGCCATTCCTCTGTGACTCACCACTTTTCACTGAAATCTATTTCATGTGTAGTCTCACTCCTCCTCTGTCTTAGACAAGTCTTAAGATGCTTCCTATATGATATTTTTCTAATTCTTTTATTCTGCATAAGTTGATTCTAGGTCTCATACATCAGAATAGAAACAGAAAGAAGATAAATTCAGAGTACTTTTGCATTGATTAGCCAAGCATTGACAGAGAAGGAAAAAAATAACATATACTAAGTACATACCATAAATTGAGTTGTCTCATCTGATGTTTAAAATAGCTCTCAGAAGTACTGTTACTCCAGTTTGCTTATGAGGAAACGAGGGCTCAGTATTGAACACAGTCATTCAGCTACTGAGCCACAGGACTGTCCCAAGAACTATGCTCTCCCACTGCACCTCACATACATGAACATATCCAGATGTTTTGAGTAGTGTATTATGTATGGTTTCAAACTGGATGTAAAATATCCATGTGAATAATTCTTTCTTTCTTTTTCTTTCTTTCTTTCTTTCTTCTTTCTTTCTTAATGTATTTAGTACAAAATCTACAGCATCTCACACCACAGATCAGACTCTAGTAATCTTCCTATTTTCCACCTCCCAAGCACTGGAATTACAGGTGAACGCCACCACGCCAAGTCTCATTCACCATCTCAGCATGCCCAAGGGGCGAAGCCAGCACAGCAAGCTGGAGATCAAACAGAACTTCTTGAAGTCAGTGTGAACAATGTTGGGATCAACTACACAGAGCATTTTCTACATACAGTGAGCCCTCAGTTGAGTAAATGAAGTATGTGTAAACTGAAAAAAAAAAAAAAGAATTTGATTTCTTAAAATTCACTCTGTCTGAGTAGTAGTAATAAGTCAAATGCTTGACTTACTGAAGTTTATGCTGTTCAACTGCTATTGGTGCCACTATATTCTGTTAGGTTAGTTATTATCTTTATTTACCTAAAATTATTTTTACATTGTCTCTCCCCACCACGAGGCTCCCATACACTTCATACTTCTTCAGTTGTGCAGAGGGAGTCTAGCGCGGACCGTATCATCCCAACTTCCTGGCGCCTGTGCCTTGTAGAGTCCTCACCTGAGCAGAGAACCTGGGACTCGCTTCTCGCAAGAGGAACCAGCAAACACGGTGAGAGGAGCACGAACATATGTGTGGGATTACACTGTGCACAGCAGAGTCCTTTTTGCTAGGAGACTCGCTTCCTTGTTCACTCTGAAAAAGTCTGAAGCTGTGTTGTGAGCTGAGCTACAAGGAAGACCACATGTGGTGACCTCAAGGTGAAAAGCCAGTGAAATAAGAGGCTCTTGGTGCAGCAGTCTCCAAGGACCTGAAAACTGTCAATGGCCACAGGAGCTGGGAAGCAGCCCTCTCCCCAGATGAGCCTCAGATAAGACAGCAGCCCCAGCCAATACCCGTAGTGCACACTTCTGATATCCTGAAGAAGCTATGCTGTACCTGGATCCCTGATTCACCAAGGTTAACACGATAAATGTGTTCTTTTAAGCCATACACACCAATTTTCTCAAAAGATCATCTTGAAAAGAAATGAAAACACAATTCATGCATCTCACATATGTAATTCCTTGTTTTGAAAAAGTTGCTCTTTATTAATTTTTATGGTAGAAAGAAAAGTACACATCCTCTGCAGTAATAAATGGGTGGAAGCGTTGTATTCATGGTCATGACGACACTCGCAGGACTGTGAGCTACAAGGAAAGCTGGATGGGTGGAGCGACTTGTCCAAGTCGTGACAAAATCCAGGAGCAAAATTTACCATGTTGAATAAGATTTTAAAGTTCATACGGCATAAAAATCACAAGAGTCTTGAAAATCTTATATTTTTAAGACAAGACAGTACCAAAATCTTTCATACATTTCTAAAAGACCAATTTTTTTCACCTCCCTCCACATGTAAACTTAAGCATTATAATGCTTATTAGAGCTGCATCGCTCTTCTGCTTCAGTCTGCCATCGAGTGCGTGTTCTCTCCTTCTACTAGTATCATGTCTTCTCACAAGACTTTCAGAATCAAACGATTCCTGGCCAAGAAGCAAAAGCAGAATCGCCCCATTCCTCAATGGATTCGTATGAAGACAGGTAATAAAATCAGGTACAACTCCAAGAGGAGACACTGGAGGAGGGCCAAGCTAGGACTGCAAGGAGTTGCACATGAGCTGCAACTTGTTGACCCTCTTGGGAGGTCACAAGACAATGTCATCTTTTAATCATGGTCAAGACAATACTGAAAAAAGTTTTTAAAAAATAACCATTGCCTGGACAGTGGAATATACTTAATCAGGAATTTTTTTTTCTGTGATCAGTATTAAGTCAATAAATTTTTGAAACCTAAAAAAAAAAAAAGATAGAGCTGCATCAACTGACTTTTGCTTGTATTCGACTCCTCCATTCATTCTAATGATAAAGGGAAAAATGTTATTTAGCTCTTCCATTTCATTCATGTTCTCATTAAATGTATACACAGTCATACTTTAGGTACTGAAAGAAAAGGAACAGAGCACCTGGGGGCTCACCAAGCTGCTAGCTTGAAGTGGAGAGAATAGATCTGCCTTGGCTTAACAAAAGGCTGTCTTACAATGTTCTTTTGGTCTTGATAAGAAACATTCAAGAGAAAAAAGAAACATTCAGATAATGCATGTACAGTGTCTGGCAGAGAGTAAATGTGTCTGTTGTTCTAATTGCTGGACAGATAGGAAAAGAAGTGCATGATGAAGCAGCAAACTGCACCACTCTGTAATCTCCATGATTTTATTTTCAAGTGTTTGTGTCATCCTATTTGATACAAACCCAATAAACAGAAAAGAGAATGTGGGGCAGCACACTGGGAGTGACTGCAAGTGATTTATCAGCATGAGCAACTGCCCAGCTAGGTGTAGAAAGTTGCATTCATATCCACAGATAATTTTGATTTCTGTCGGAATCCTGGGAATTGTTACTAGAGAAACTGCAGTGTGGAGCAGGGAAGCCTGATATCTCTTGGTATACATTTATTGAACACCTACTGACAGGTGCCAAGGATATTAAAAATCAGTAAGATACAGCTTTCAATGTCAGTAAAGACAACTTGCAGCAGTTATACAACAGAAGAAATACAAGGGACCAAGGGTACCAAGGCACTCAGAGAAATCAAGCTTAACCCTAACATGGGAGCTAGAAAAAGTTTCTTGGATGTCTGCGTTGAGTAAGCTTGCGGTGAGTAGGAAGACAATCAGGAAAAACTACTGGGGGTAATCTATAATAAGGGTGATTTTCTCATAACAGATGCTTCCCAATTTCAAAACCTACTATGCTCAACAGTAAGTGTGATGTGGGTTTCTGGATAGACACACAAGTTACAGTTTTGCATTACATTAAGCCTAGAAATAAAGCCTCATATTTAGAGTCAAATTAGGGGATGGGGAGATGGCTAAGGTTGGAGAGATGGCTCAGTAGAATAAGTGCTTCCCTGGCAAGTGCAAGGGCCTGAGTTCAATCCCCAGTTCTGAAAAGAGAAAAAAAAAGTCAAATTAACTTTCGCCCAGGGTACCCAGACAATTCAAAGGAAGACAGAACAATCTTTCTAACAAATGGTGCTGGCTAGATGTCTGATAGCCATATGAAGAAGCGCGAATTAGATCACTGCCTAACACCACTTATAGAAATCAACTCAAAATAGGCCAAAGACTTAATCTTCATTCATTCACTCTAATGATGAGGGAGAAAATGTTTGGTAGCTAAAATGTAGTACAAGAAACTGAAAAGAAAATGATGGAGGAAATCCTTGGTACTCTGGAGGAGGCAAAGCCTTTTTATGTATGACATAAAAAATGCAGTGACTAAAAGATCAGAAAATCTGGATTTCTTAAAAACTAAAAATTTGTTCATCATCAGATGCACCATGAAGAAAATAAAAAAATAGCTCACAGAATGGGAGAAAATTATTGCAAAGGTTTGAATCTAGAATATGTTGAGAAACTCTTAGAACTCAATGCAAGGGCTGGCCAAATAGCTCAGCAGATTAAAGCACCTGCAAGCAGGCAAAGGGACCAGGGGTTTGATCCCGGGCCTGCCATGCTGGCCCCGCCCCTAGGGTGCACTGAGGTAATTGAGACTGGGCATGGTGGCGCACACCTATAATCCCAGCACTTGGGAGGCTGTAAATAGTAGAATCATTATGAGTCTGATCTAGTAGTGAGACCCTGAACACACTGTATACCCTTCCCTATAGTACAGAAAATAAATAAATGAATAAATAAAACTCAATGTAACCAATTAACAATAGGCAAAGAATATAATAGACATTTCATCCAAGAAGATATACCAATGGCCAGTAAATATATGAAGAGATTCTCAACATTATTGATATTCTGGCTTGTATAGCTGTTTCCCCCAAACCTCATGCGATATAGGTGGAGAGTTTTGAAGGTGGCTGGATTAGGGTGTATGAATGTGGACTAGGGGTGTGATGCTGGGGTTAAGGAATGGATAATGGAAGTCCCACCTGGGCATGGATGGTACCAGTCAGTAGGCTCCTAGCCTGTGTGGAATATAAGAAAAGGTTACATGGGAAGGCAGGCCAGCTGCTGCTGATTGCTGGTGCCTCTACATTGTGATGCTCCTCTGCTATGTCATCCTGCTCTAGAAATCTTTACAAACTATACATCAGAATGAACCTTTTCTCCTTTAACTTTAAGGTGGGTATTTTATCTCAGCAATGAGAGAAGTATCTGAGACAGTTACTCATTGGGGAATATAAATCAAAACTACAATGAGATATTGCCTCAAACTCACTAGATAAGAATACAGAGAATGATATATCTGTTATTGTCTGGAGAGAAAGATGTGGAGAAATTGGAACCTGCATGTATTACAGGTGAGAATGCAAAAGAGCATGGTCATTTGGGGAAAATAATTTGATAATTACTCAAGGTTAAACAGAGTTAGAACATAGCCAACCATTCTATTTCTAGACATTCAAGAAAGAAGTAAAACATATGTCCACAAAAATACATGTACATCAATATTTATAGCACTATTATTCATTCTCAAAAAGGAAAAAACAACTCAAACGTTCATTAGTTAAATCCATTACTACGAATGCATAAAGTAAGTGTGGTATATGTATGCAGTGGAGTATTATTCAGCTATTAGGAAGAATAAAATCATGGCAAGTCTGGACATGGTGGTGTGTGCCTCTAATCCCACTCCTGGGAAGGCTGAAAATAGGAGGATCACTATGAGTTTGAGCTATGTAGTGAGATCCTGCACACTTGCACGCGTGGGTGTATGCATACATACACATACACACACACATAGAAATCATGTCATTCACAGGAAAATGGATGAATCTCAAGACCATAATGTTAAGTGAAATCAGTCAGAAAGTAATCACATGACTTCTTTTACATAAAAGACTATAATGAAAGAAAGAAAGGAGAGGTAGTAGGAAACAAAAAGGCAAAAGTTTTGTAGATGAAGAAGGGATCAGGTGTAGGGGAAGAGAAAAAAGAGGGTATAGAAATTTTAAATGATCAAGATATGTAATATACATGTATTTATTTCCCAAAACCAATGCAACTATTATGTATCTGAAACATAAAGAAAAAGAATGTAAACTTGTATCTACCTTCCTTTATAAGGAAAGCCAAGCCTAAACTACAATGATGTGTAGTTCTTTTTTTTTTATGTGAAAGAGTGGCTGTTTTTTTTTAAGATACATTGACAAGATGGATTTGATAAATTAATACATTGCAAACTGTTTTCATAATGTTTTGGTATCATATAAGGTGCATACATGAAATTATACTTACAGACATTATTATACCGTATGTCTCTTATTATTAAATAGAGTGCAACTGTTTGCATATCTTATTTTTTATACCTGAATTACATCAAAGATTCAATAATTAATACTTTCTACCTTGTTATTTTCCTAGTGGTTGTCTATAGAACCAGAAGTCGACATAATATCCTATCCAACCACCATTAGTGCAAATCTTGCCTCTCATAGGATTATGTAGAAGCACAGCGTTATCTGTACCAACTGTACTGTCTATACACACACATCATGATTTTCTCTTTCTATACCCCTTCCTTTGTCTACACCTGTCAAAGATGGGCACTCCATTGTCATTCAACTAACTTAGGTGCTTGAACTCAACAACACAATCCAACACAGTCCAGCATTCCACAACAATAGTGAGTTAATCAAAGAAGTTGTCGACCATAGCCATTTACAGCTCAGCTTAATATTATGGCCCTGCGATGTATACTTCATTTTTATACTTTTCTGCTGGATGGTTAAGACCTAGATAGAGCAAGACTTATACACCAACACTAGGGAGATAGCTCAGTAGTATAAACGCTTGCCTGACAAGCTCAAGGTCCTGAGTTCAATCCCTAGTACCACAAAACAAAAAACAAACAAAAAAGAAAGAAAGGGAAGAACTTGTTAGGGGCTGGGGAGATGGATCAGTGGAATAAGAATTTCCCTGGCAAGCCAGGCGTGGTGGCACATGCCTGTAATCCCAGCACTTGGGAGGCTGAGGCAGGAGGATTGTTGTGAGTTCAAGACCAGCTTGAGCTACAAAGTGAGCTTAAGGCCAGCCTGAACTGCATAGTGAGACCCTGTCTCAAAAAGACATTAAAAAAAAAAAAAGAATTTCCCTGGCAAACACAAAGGCCTGAGTTCAATCTCCAGTCTGCAAAAAAAAAAAAAAAAAAAAAAAATCACAATTGATGTGCAGTTCTTATTCATTTCTTATTAGATATTTCCAATTCTATTTTTTTTTTGCTGTTGCCATGCTCAGCATATGACAATCCTTTTAAAGAATAACAGTCCTAGAAAAAAAAATGTTTAGACTTACACAAGTTGCATGCTTGTTGTATGCTCAGTAGTATGCTCATGTTGTATGCTCAGTTGATATTCCTATATAGTTTTCAAAATATTTATTTTTATTCCTTTTTTGTATTTTAGGGAAGGGTCTACAGGGTGTTCAGGGTCTCACTACTAGATTGGACTTGTAGTGATCCGCCTGTTCACAGCCTCCCAAGAGCTGGGATTACAGGCACATGCCACCACACCCAGTCTCAATGGCCATCTCTGTGTGCCCCAGGGGTGGGGCCTGCATGGCAGGGCTGAAGATTGAACCCCCAGCCACTGCACCTGCTGGCAGGCACTTTAATCCACTGAGCTATTTGGCTGGCTCTATTTTTTTTTATTTTGTAAAGTATACAAAATATTTTTAAAAGCATTAGAAATGATACAAAATTCCACTAAACAAAATAATAGGTATTCAATAATGGTTACTGTATTGATGTTATCTCCAAATTAGTTGTTTAGGTTATCAGATGTAAACCTGTAAAACTGGTTAGAAAAAAACAAAACAAGGGGTTGCGGATATAGCATAAGTGCCTGGTACTGAAGAAAAAAAAAAGTTATAAGAACTGAAAAAGAAAAAGAAAAAAAATAAAGAATAAACTTCTCCTTCCAAAATACCAGTAAAAATCAGCAGAACAGTTATCCAACCTATCCTGTATAAATACATAAATATATCTTTTACCTTCTTTCTTTTGTCCCTTTTCTCATCTCAATTTTTCCTTTCGATTGAACAAATTCTTTCCCTTTGACATTATCTATTGTGCTTTTCAGAGTTATTTACTCATTCAGGTTCTCACACTAGCCAGACAACAAGATGTTTGCACATGTGGGTCTGATTTATTTTACTTACCCAGTCTCTAGTTATATCCATTTATCTACAGAAGCCTTGAATCAATCAGTTTTTATAGCTGAGTAATACTGCATTGTATAAAAATATACTATATCTTTTTTATCCGTTCTTCAGCTGATTTGTTTCCAAGATTTGGCTATGACAGATTTGGACTGCAATAAACATGAGTGCACATATATTGCTGTTGTATGATGATGTCAGTTCTTTTGGAGAAAATACCTAGGAGAGAAATAGCTGGGTTGAATGGGAGCTTCAATCCTAGCTTTTTGAGTCATCTCCATACCGATTTCTATAGTAGTTGTACTGACGTGCACCCACCAACAGTGGAGAAGGGTCCCTTTTTCCCCACAGCCTCTCCAGCATTTGTTATTGGTTAACTTCTTCATGATAGCCTTCTTTCTGGCATAAGATGGTATCTCAGCCTTATTTTAATTTGCATCTCTTGAATGACCAATGATATGGAATATTTTTTCATATATTTATTTGCCATTTGTATCTTTTCATTTGTGAAGTATATATTCATCTCAAATGCCTATTTTTGAATTGGGTCTTAGAATTTTGGAGGTCTGATTTTTAGAAATTTGTTCTATGTTCTAGATAGGAGTCCTTTGTCTGAGGGACAGTCAACCATAATTTTTCCCCAATTTGCGGGTTGTCCTTTTACTCTGTGATATTTTTTGATGTGCAGAAACATTTCAAGTGGATGTGACCCCAACTGTTAATTTTTTGAAGTATTTCCCATGCAGTTTGATTTTTGTCCAGGAACACTCTATCTACTGCTACTCTTTAAGATTTCTACCTACTTTTTTTCTTTCAGAAGGTTTAGTGGTTCAGTTTTAATTTTAAATCTTTGAACCATTTTGATTATAGTTGTGCATGGTGAAAGGCAGGGTCTATTTTAGGTCTTTTGCATGTGGAAAACCAGTTTTTCCAGCCCATTTATTAAAGAGGCTGTCTTTCTTCCAGCAAGCATATTTGGCCTCTTTGTCAAAGATAAAGTGGCTGAGTTTGTAGTTGTGTCTCCATCTTCTAATCTGTTCTACTGGTCCCCAGGTCTGTATTTTTGCTGGTACCATGCTGATTTTATCACAATAGCTTTATAGCATAATTTCAAGTCAAGGATTGTATGCCTTCTGCCTTTCCTTTGTTGCCCAGGATTGCTTTTGATATTCTAGGTCTCTTCTGATTCCAAGAATTCTGATGATTAACAGCGCCACTGGTGTAGTGGTATCATGCAAGATTCCCAAGAATTCTGATGAATTTTAGGAATTTATTTTATATCTGTGAGATATACTAATAGTATTTTAGTTGCAGTTGCATTGAATCTGTACAACAATTTTGGGAGTATAGCCATTTTCATAATGTTGGTTCTTCCTATCCAAGAATAAGGAATGTCTTTCCATTTTCTGCAATACTCTTTGGTCTCTTTATTCAGAGTACTAGAATACTGTATTTTAAAAAAGCATTACTTGTTGAATAAAAAAGAAGGCAGAATGAATATAGGATAATTAAGTGTGCAAATGGCCCCAATTCTGTGCCTCTCTGCATTCTCACTCTTTGCCATGTGACTGTTCTTTTCCTCTTACAAAAGAGGCAAAGTTATTTCCTGCCCACAGAGTGACTTGGTACCTTGGAGTTTGTACTTTGAGGATTTGAGTCTGGTACTCAAGAATCCTTTTAGGTTTGCACTTGACCTCTGGTCCTCTGCTGCCATGATGAGAACCTGCCTAGATCAACCTGATACAGAGAGAAGGTTCTCTTCATCCAATCCATGGAGATCAAACCAGGTCAACCAACAACCAGCCAATTCTCATGTATGTGAATTAGTCCTATTGCAGCAAGAAAAATTACCCACTCACACTGAACCCTAATTTCCAATCCTTGGTCTTTTTTTTTTTTTTTTCAGTACTGGGTATTGAACTCAGGACTCTGAGCTTGCCAGGCAAGTGCATATCTTACTGAGCTGTCTCCCTGACCCCAACCCTTGGTATTTAGATAAACTAGTTAGATATTTTGGAATTGTTTACAGCATTGATGTGTGTGTGTGTGTGTGTATGTGTGTGTATGTGTGTGCATGTGTGTGCGTGTGCATGTGTGTGCTTGCACATGTGTGTGTATTTGTGTGTAAATACAGGCAACCAACAGAGCAAGAGTAACATAGCATTCAAGCATCATCTTAGGAACTTGATGTATAAGAATAGAGCAAATAGGAATGAAATTTAGGACCTCCTGGCCACTAAGTCTCTTATGGAGAAAGAGTAGGAGAGTCAGACAAACATGTATCTAGTTGTGTGTGTGCATACACAAATATACAAAAATGCTGGTCAATAATAGTATAAGGTAAAAGTGGCCAGAAGTCCCCACAAATAAGTTTAAAAATATAACATATGCTATTCATTATCTATATCTAGATGTGATTACACTGAAAATTTGCTAGTTTTTCAATGTAAAATACAAGTGAATAACGAATTTTTTAATGTAAAAATCTATCAAAACACATCTGTAGTATCCTTGCCAGACATATATCCTCTGTCTGTTCATGAGAAAATATTAAAAGAATGCAAATCAGGAGATATTCTACTAGAAAGCTGGAGAGTGCTCTCAAAACTGTCGGTATCAAGAAAGAAAAGAGAAATAAAGAAAAGAAGCACTTTCCTAGATTGGAAGAAATAAAGAAAATAGCACAGTTAAATGAAATGGAGCCACTGGAAATTTTGAGTAAGATTTATGGACTACTTAATAGTGAAAAGCATTAAATGGATGTTAATTTTGCTGGATTAAATGACTACCTTATCAATAAAAAGTTGTCAACATTTAGGAAAATTAGATGAAGGGTTACACAGGAACCCTATGTACTATTTTCATTAATACAAAATTACTTCAAATTAAAATCTAAAACAATTCTAGGCCAATTGTAAATAATTTAGAGTCATTTAAATGATTTTTTTTTTTTTTTTTTTTTTTTTGCCTTTTTGAGACAGGGTCTCACTATGCAGTTCAGGCTGGCCTTAAACTCATTTTGTAGCTCAGGCTGGTCTCGAACTCACAACAATCCTCCTGCCTCAGCCTCCCAAGTGCTGGGATTACAGGCCTGTGCTACCACGCCCGGCTCATGATTTTTAAAAGAAGATATATAGGGGGAAGAGCAGCTATAGTGCAAACCTAATTTGTTGATATGAAAAACACTATTTTGGTTCAGAGGTTGTAGCAGTCAGCACACAAAAATATCTTTCATGGACTCTTTCATAAGGTAAATGCAAAACACAGCATAATTTCAGCAAGAGCTAAATTCTGTGTACAAAATAAAATGAGGCAAGGAAGGAAGAAAAGACTGGTGGAACTCTAGATGAGGTGTCAGAAAAATGAGTTATGTGAATGAAAACCGAATAACTGAAGGGATCAACTTTGTGCATATGTGGCACATTTTAGACAAACAAAAACAAAACAAAGACTCTGGGCAGAAGCAAATGTCCCATGCTCCAGGAATAGAAGAGCTAGTCTTGTCCAGGCTGGAAGGCTACCAGGCCCACCTGGGAGTGCCAGAGCTGGAGGGCAGGGAAGGAGTGCTTGTTTTATTCATTCATTCATTCATTCATTCATTCATTTTTGTATGTTAGGGAAGAGTCTACTGGGTGTTCAGGGTCTCACTACAAGATCGGACTCTTAGTGATCTGTCTGTTTACAGCTTCCCAAGAGCTGGGATTACAGGCTTGCGCCACCATGTCCAGTCTCGATTGCCACCTCAGGGGGTGGGGGGTGGGGGGCAGCACAGGCATCGAACCCCTGGGCCCTGTGCCTGCTTAGAGGCACTTTAATCCGCTGAGCTATTTGCCTGGCCCAGAGTCTGTTTTAACTCCCATGAAAAAGGAAGCAATCAGGTGGTCTTCAGAGCGGTGGGAGATCATGAAACTGGCATTACTAAACATGCAATTTCATTTTTGATAGAAAATGACCTACATGAGGACAAGAGTGTTGTCCTCCCTCAGAAGGGAGCTATGCTAGGAACTCACTGTAGTCATCTAGGGGAGGGAAACTAGAGGCTTGATTATGTAGTGGATAAAGGTGGACAGCAGTAAATGATTCTGGCTATAGTTTGTTGGAGGTAACGCTAGCTAAATTTTGCTGATCAATTGCATGGGGACAAGGGAAACAAAGCAAGGAAAACAGGATACTTCCTTGTTTTCTTGTGCAGCTTGGGTGGATTTTGGTGCCACTGAACAGAGAGGAATGACAGAAGAACACTTTTCTTTAAAACTAAAAGCAAAAATTCTGTTCTGGATGTATTAAACTTAAGATATTTTAAGACTTTCATTATTCATGTTTTTTGAAATGATTATGCAATATATATGTAAATGTATATGAGTATACTTAAGAAGCTTACAGTTTGAAAAAATATGATAGTAAGATTTGGAACATTCAAAAATGTTAAGCTGAGTACTTCAATTACTCAGCGACAAGGGGCTACCTCACCTGGAAAAGTTGCCGGGATGAGGCTGATGTGTAGGATGACTGACTCCATCCTAAGAACAAGTATTGTATAAAACAATTCACAAATGTGATGTGTTAAATCTGTTCCTGAGCTGGGACAATGATGAGCATTCATGAGTGAGCCTTTTTACAATTGTCATCACCCACATAAAACAACATTTTTCCAGAGGAAAACAAATGAGATCATCCAGCCTTAGCAAGAAGAGCCTGACCAAATGTACAGATAGGAATAAATATAGTGGCGATTTCTTCCTTAAAAGAACAGTGCAGAGGGAATTGGGAAATGAAAGAAGGATAAGCATTTGACAGACAAGAGTTTGGGGCTGTGAGCCCAGTGGTCTTTGCTATCATTGTACTTCTACCCTTTACTTGTTGTATAGCTTTATTAAAGTTCCATAACTTACCTACACTTCTGTTATGAACAATAAAACACAATATGTGGCAGACTGTGGGATGTATCCCGTAATTCTCCTTCTCCATTGCTAGGAGTATTACCAGAAATCAGCCCTCTTTGAGGGTGGCGATAGCTCAAGGAATTGTGTCTCTCAGGGTTACTTATCTTTCCAGGCTGAGTGATCAACAGCAGGCACAAAGGCCAGGCCCTTTCATGCCTGCTTAGGCTAGCTATAGAGGACTTCCCAGCTCCAGAGCTCCAAATGGAGTGGGCTAAGACCTTCACTGGGTTTACATTCCAGCTCAAATTCCCACTCCGCCTAGCCCTGCTTTCTTCTTCCTTCCCCAAGAGTTGAATCCCAGGGCCACTCCCTGATAAAAATCCTTGGTGCTCCTCTTTCCCTATGAGTCAGCTTCTCAGGGGCCCAACATGCAACATAAATGTATCCTCTTCACAGGGCAATCCTTATGAATAAGTATCACTGTACACTGTGTACTTAAAAGAGTACTTGTGTAGTAAAGGAAACAGAAATGTTAGCTACTATCATCTACACGATCTTCTTAGGAAGCTAGCAACTTCTACAATATTTCTTACTTTTCCCCAGGCAAAAGAGGCGTATTGTAGTGTTTTGAGTTAATTTTTCCTATGTTGTAAATAATGTTTACTGGTTTGTTTTATGAGGTGATGAGATAGGAAAGAAAAATATTTTTGACTTACTTGTTGCTAATGGAATTCCTTCATTCTTGGTGTCAGGGGCCATGGTGGGGTCTGCAAGTTAGCTATAAATACCTTCTCTATCTGTTTCTTGGGATCTTGGGTTGAGAAAAGATAGAACTGTCTCCTCATTAGGCTCAGTTTACATGCATGTCCTGATAAGGACTTCAAGACAGGAATCTGCATTTGTAGGTCCTCTGCTGAGATGAAATATTCTTAACTTAGTTTGTTCTGTTGAGAGAGAAATAGTTATAACAACCAGAGCTGGACCTTTAATTCTTTTTTTGCTGTTGCATTTTTTTTCTGGTTCAAAAATACTTGGTACTTATGGGCTAAAATGGAGATTAAACTTTTCCCATAAAACTGAAGGCCTCTCAAATTCAGAATAACCAGAGACAGCTTACAAACAACAAATAAAAAAAAAAATCACATAAAGCTAAACTTCAAAACAAAAAGTGTCGTATGTTACATGGGACAATAACGGCTGGAGACTGTGCAATTCTTTCTCTAGTACCTGCCAATATCAAAAAAAAAAGGAAGCACTGACAAACACGAGCTGAGAAGACTGGTTAGTCAAGGAAGATATAGCTGTTTTATCTATAATTCTTCAAAGAACATTAATTGTATAATTTAAACCACTGTACAACAAAAACAACACATTAGTATAATCCTCTTATTCTAACTGCAAAGCAACAGTTTATGATCCCAGTCTTCCATACATCTCTAATGTTATTTCCTGATACAAACTGTGAAGTTTCAGTGATAAACACCAAAGAAGCGACACATTCTGTTTATTTAGTGGGAATTCTGTGTGGTTTGCCTTTTCTCCACTCCTGCAGGGGGAGGGTTTTGGTTTACATGAGACTCCAAGCCCCTGTGGATGACAGTCAGGGTACAGGTTGTCATTCCAGTTTGCAACCTGCTTCAGCCACCAGCTGAGTAAGCTAGGAGCCACTGGGGTGAAGCTTGAGTTTATCGCTAAGGTCCCCCCCACCAACTTTGCTTCCTTGGTACTGTCATCAGCTGAAGATGGTCTGTTCTCTCACCTGTGTCCTTCATGGCAGCTCACAGATTCTGTCTCTGTCCACTCATTATCTGTGTTTTGAGGATCACCCACTTAACCTCTATGGACCACAAAATGTTCTCGGCTGGAGACTGTGCAATTCTTTCTCTAGTACCTGCCTTTGTACGTTAGTTTTCCAAAAGGAGTTGTGGCTTCCTATCCAAATTCTCTTTTCCATGTGGCACAAATCTTCTCTCCTGGATTCACAACCCTCTGGAATAGCCCATTCTCCACAGTGGCCCATTCCTTTCAATGGATACAAATTGCAGAATGCTTTTCCCAGAATCAGGATGTACTGGTGATTTTTTTTCTCTTGCTTTCTCTTTTCTACCTGGTCAAGATGGGATCTTCAGTGGGACAGGGGTCCTAACATTCCAAGTCCTCGCCAACCAGCACAGGCCCACCTGTAAGGTTCCCGGATCTACCAGTTTCAACTGTGTGTGTGCTATTCTCACCGTATATCCATCCTTTTCATTAAACACAGGAGAGATGTACCTTCCACCCACATGGGCATCTGCCCCCACGGCCACAGGAACCTGGCTTCACTCCCCCTGACAGCCAGGGTATGGAGACATCTGGGCCTTTTCATGGGTGTTCTCAGCAGCGGCATTTAAACCAGACATGAAGAAGTCTGGAAGAAACTCCTGTGAGGAAACCTGGCTCTCACTGCCCTGGATGTCTGGCAGGGCCTGGATGCCGCAGCAGCCAGTATCACAGAGACACAGCACTGACCTCTTTGCCAGGAGGCATCCAACCATCCAAAACCCAGGGACCCTTAAGAGATTTCAGTCTCTCTGGGCAGATCCTTACAGAGCCAGCCCCCCCCCATGCAGGTAGCCAGGTGTATCTCATAAATGCCAGTTGATGGCCAGCTGGGCCTTTCCAAAAGACAACTGCAATTCCCACACCCTTGTCTGGGCTCTGGGCAGTGCTTGGAGCCAATAGTACCACCCCAGTTCCCACCACCCTGCAAGTGTACTGACCGCAGGGACTAGCATTAATTTCAAAGTCAGAGCTTTCTACAGCATCTGAATGGGAAGTACCAGGGTTTGGACCTTTGTCTTCCTCAAACTAACAAAATTAGCAAATGAAAAAAAATGTTTTTTAAAAATTAGCAAATGACAACAAAAATACTGGTTTTTTTTTCCCTTAGGGGGGGCAGAGTAAATGTGGGGAAGAAGAAATGTGCACAAAATTACCTGCTTGAGATCCAAAAGCCAGGTGAAGGTGATGTCAAGGAGAGGGAGAGCTCACTGGACCCTGAGCTTATCCTGGGCATAGGATGGAAAGCCGCAAAACTTGGCTTGATCAGCCACTACCTGATAGCTTAGGCGAACTGCCTACTTCCTCTTTGCTGGCGAGTATGGACTACAGCACAGGACACGCTGGGCTGAGCACTGTGCAGCTAGCCTGTGGGCTCTTCTTATGAAAACCACTGCACTTATATCAGAGTAGAGCCAACCCTGGAAAGGCAACACCAGCAGGAGCTAAACACATTTTAGTCCTATCTCCAGCCCTGCCATCACCACCAGCACCCCGTTATCGTGGGACCTTCCTAAGCAAAGTCACTTGAGTGCTCTTCAAGTTCTTTCCTGTGAAGAATGCAAATATTAATATCTTTTCATAAGGTTGTGGGGACAATTAAGTGGGATACTATGTGGAAAGCTGTTAGCACAATGCACACTCAGAAATTGGTTGCTATTGCTACAGTCAATTCATCATTTTTTTACTCTGCACCTTGAAAACTATATGATTAGAACAGGACAGATGAAATGGGAATTGAGCAGCTCACATATGAGGTCAGACTTAAACAACTTATGATTCTCTGTCTGGAGAAATTCAGCCCAAGAGATAGCAGCATCTAAGCTCTGAAATGATAAATAAGAGGAAGAGATACAGTCTCAGTCATTATACGGAAGACAACAAGGGAAAGGGTCTTATCATTTGAAACTGATAGTCTTAGAACAAGTATACATTCTATAGCTTGTTGAAATTCAAGAATATTTCACATTTTTCAAAAATTGGCCCCACATTACACCACACCCATTAGAAAGATACCCAGTGAAAAAAATGAGTTTATGGCTAAACAGATGTGAAGAATTCTACATATTTTATCACCCTCCTGCTTTAGAAATCCAGGATTCACATTAGTGCTTTAAAGACTCTATATAAAACAAAGCAAGTCAACTTTAAATAACTTGGCTTCACCCAGCAATTTCTGGGTGAAATTACTGTAAACTAACCATAAAGTACTTCATTTGTGCGGTAACTGGTAACAATTTAGGGGCATGCTTCACATTTCAAAGTACTTACATGTACTTCAGAAGTGGATCACCAACCATTTAAGTCATCCCTATGTCATTATGAAAAGTAGTTAGTGAAACACCCACCCCGTACCCTCAGAAGGCGCTCTGTACTAGATGAGCCAGTCTTCTAGAAGGCCCCAAGCTGAGACTATAGAGAGCAAAAGAGTAGGAAATGACTAAGCACAGAGAATTATGAGACCTGGTTGTCATTAATCACCATTGTCAAAAACAATTTGACAATTTATTGTACACAATGACTATACAAAGTACCACCAAAGGAAATAAAAGATAATCAAGGGACATAGTTTCAGCTCTCTAGCTCTTGTCCACTTATGAATGAAAATTTTATTTTTTTAACAATTTCTTTTGTTAACCTCTCACCTATCCTTTGTGAGGCAAATGGAATTATTTCCATTTTACAAGGAAAGAAGAGGTTTCAGGGTCAGTACTTTCCCTAAGTACTGCTATTCAGGAATGTGTCTAGAATTTAAACTTAAGGACTACACTTTTAATTCTGGGACAGCATCTGCCATTCAGGTAAGTACCGTCAATGAGAAGCCTAATGCTTCTTCTAAACATGGAGCGGTTTTACGAGGAAAAGATAAACAACGTTTCTTATATAATGTCATGATTTCCCCCAAACTGGTTGCAGCTAGGAGTGATATCCAACATCATTGTTATAGTTTTAAAATGTGAAGAGTCTAAACAAATTACGCATCCTGCAGCAATTATTGCCAGGTATCCTTAGATGAAATTTAGATTGCACATTAATTCTCTCTGAAACAATATCCTACTCGGTGTTCAAGGAGCTTGAAATTTTTCTATCATGGAATGCCTATTCTCTATGCCTCCTGAAAATGGGTTTAAGAAAGTACTAATATGGAAACTTAAACCCTCAGAGAGAAGACATGTGAATTTCTCATATTATAACTTTCAGGCGTCTTAATTCAAGTCCTAAGAAACAAATGAAGTTGTCTGGGGGCTGGTTCTAGCTTTCTCCCTTCACAAACTGTGTGACTTTGCTTGTGATGCTTAGATTTCCTGAGTTTTGGTTCTCACTATAAAAGGAAACTGTTGGCCCCTGTTATCTACAAAAGTCCTTCCGGCTTTAACATTTTATGATTCTAAGACCTATAAAAACCTCATTATTAGAAGGCCAAGGTCAATTTTTGCTATGAATCAAAAAGACCAGATGTTCAAACATAAATAACCAGATGCTTGGGGGGAAACACACACACTTGCGGGAAGCAGGGGAGAGGCAGGCAGCCATGGCATATCGTGTACAATGTAGAAAAATAATGGGCCGGACAAACCTTGGGACACCTGGAAAAGGAATTCAAAACCAGAAACAAGGAACGTCTTTAGTTCTCAGTATCATCAAAGGGCAGAAAACAGTTAAATCAGACCATTTGTTGATTATGGTGCAAATATGCCCTAAGCGAAGGTAATAAAATGCTGTAGCAGAGACCAAACAAGAATTGTGTTCTGGAACGTCACTGGACAGATTTCCTTTTTAAATTGTCTTCTAGGGTAGAAATGTCTGAGGTAAAAGAGCAAATTCTAGCAACACAGAATTTTCTGGTCTTATCCATGAGAAAGTCCTAAGGAAACTGTTAAGAAATAATCAGAAAATAAGTCTTTGACCTGCCATTATGAATTATATGTAGGTCAGGGATTGTCTGAATAGTTCCCATTTTATTAAAAATGCTGCAATATGGTAGACAAAAGAGTGGTGATGATAGTCTAGGTGGATCTTGCATTTGACTGAATATGGAAAAAGCACACTTTTGTTCCTATTATAAAAAGTTGACTTAGATTAAGATGGTTCTGCTACACCACCTGTAAGATAAACAGGCTGGAGACCGTGAATCTATTAGCCACCTAGTACAGCAACACAGAGTATAAATGCACTGACTTATGAGGTTGTTTGGACTAGAAAGATAAGTAAGAGAGACAAACTGAAGTAGAAGTGAAAGCCTAAAGAGAAGGAGCCCAAGATCACACAGATTAATCCAACAGGCCTGACAGAATAGTGCTGACAAGCAGAAAAAGGGAGATCCAGAGGAGCCAACAGTGGGGCTTACACCATTAGAGGTATTTCAGAGATACGTGGAATGTGAACACAGAGCATGGTACAAATGTGTTGGGAATCCAGGGTTCTGCCAATAGCATTTCTGTGCCCCCTTTCTTTCTTTTCAAAATACAAAATTTGATCTGTAATGAAATGTTGGCTTGCTTCCAAATTCCTAGAAAAAACATGCAAAGGACATAGAGGTAGACTTTGGGGCTGAAAACAGCAGCATGTGATCAAAGCACTGGGTTACAAGTCGAGCTTTGATGTAAAGAGAAAAGTGGGTCAATTATTGACATTGAAGATCAGAGAAAATTGTGCCTTTAGAAAAGTTACTTACACAGGAAAATTAATACAATTACACACAGGGCTAAGGCCAAAGTACCGCAAGTAATATAGAGACGGTGCATAACACAGCAAGTAACAGCCTTTATTTGCTTCAGTTTGTGTGGTATGGTATGAAGGTGCTGGAAGAGTCCAGCTGTTCAAAATGTGTCTCCTTGACCCTCATAAATTGTTGCTTGGGTTTAGATTATTGAAATAAACTTCTGCGAATGTCCTTTGATTGTAAAAATGCACATTTATTTCCCGTTCAGCTGCTATCACCATGCTTTCTGGTGAAATAAGGTGGTAGGGGGCTAACCAGCTTCAGTCCACTGAGGAGACAAAGTTGTAAGTCAGTCCATGAATCAGCACTGGACACCAGTCTGGCCCTAGGTACTGTGCTAAGATCTAGAGACAGAGACAGGCTGGGGTCTGGTGCCTGAAGGTGCGTACAGTGCATAGGCAAGCATCAACATCACCCGGCTTCGGAAGTCTTGAAAAGTGGGACCAAGGATTAGGAAAAAAAAAAAAGGCAGAGGTAGAAAGAAAATTGTTGGTTTCCATTGAAATTTGGGATTTTGTTTTGTAATTTTATTATTTTTCTGAGTTTTTTTCCTTTTTAATTTTTTATTAGTACATTTGCAGAACATAATATTTACAGTCCTTGTAGGGAACTGGCATATGTACACAATGATCTTAATTCCCTTTCAGTCCCTTTTCTTTCCCCTTCCTTCCACCATTTTTTTCCAAGACAGGGTCTTACAAAGTACTCCTGCCTGGCCTTGAACTCACTATGGAGCCCAGGCCAGCCTTGAACTTGCACAGATCCTCCTGTCTCAGCCTCCTGAGTGCTGGGATTACAGGTGTGTGTACCATGACCAGCCAGCCTCCCAAATCTCTTGAACCTCCTTATCTTGGTTACTTTTCACTCCTTGCTGGGACAAAATACCTGACACCCAAAATTAAGAAAGAAAAGGCTTATTTAGCTTGCAGTTTATAAAGGTTTTAGTCTGTATTGAGCTGGATCCATGGCCAAACTCCCTCACAGCAGTTCATGGCAGCAGAAAACAGTGAAGAGCCAAAGGAAGGGCAGCAGCTGTGGCTTGTAGCCAGTCTCTTTCTCCTCATATTGTAAACAAGCTTCCCTGGGCTGGAGTTGTAGAACTCATACAAAGTCCGTGCCCTTTTCTTATACAGGATGAGGATATTTACAAACTACATAAGGGCCTGCCAAATAGCTCAGCGGATTAAAGAACCTGCAATCAGGCGCAGAGGCCAGGGGTTCAATCCCCAGGCCTTCTGTGCCAGTCGGCTTCCTGGGCACGATAAGACAGCAATTGAGACTGGGAACATGGCACACGCCTATAATTCCAGCTCTTGAGAGGCTGTAAACACGTGGATCACTTGAGTCCGGATCTAGTAGTGAGACCCTCAACACCCTGTAGACTCTTCCCTAAAATACAAAAAAGAAAAAAGAAAAAAAAAAAAAACACAAGTTGAAACAATGTATCAACCAGTAGGATCCACCTCTGGTCAACTTGGCAACTACACATTTCCTTAAACCAGGTTTTAGGTACATGGACATCCCTGTTGACATTTTACAACTTGAATACTGTGTTACATTAGGACTATGACATTTCACCTCTGGGCACCCACCCTATGACTCATGCACATCCCTTTATGAAAAAGGCATTTTAGATCTCTATAAGAATTGCCAGAGTCCTAACAGTTTCAGCACTGTTGAAAAGTCCTTACCTCAAGTCTCTTCAAATATCTCAGGCAAACTTAGCTGTGAGTCCCTATACAAATGAAAAATTAAACACTTCCAACATTTAGAGGCACAAGATAAACATAACCATTACAAAAGGTACACACAGCAGGATACCAAGCATTGGGACCAAAGCAAGTCCAAAATCCAGAAGGGCAAACATGAAGTTCTGTAGTTCTATGTGGAACATTGGATGCAACCTGTAAGTTGTGAGCTCCAAAAACCTTACATGGCTCCGCCCCTACAGCACTTCTGCTGGTAGCTCCCACAGCTTCTGTCTCAGGCCTGCTTTGCACCTTTTTTTGAAGCTTTCTTTATTTTATTTATTTATTTATTTAATTTATTTAGCAGAACTGGGGATTGAACTCAGGTCCTTGCACTTGCCAGGGAAGCACTTATTCCACTGAGCCATCTGCCCAGCCCCTGCAGCTTTCTTTAGACTACCAACATTCCTGTTTTTTTCAGACTTCTGGGTTTTCCACTAAATAGGCTTCTCTCTCACAACGTCACACACTGCCCTCTCAAGGGCACATGCCTGGCCTCCCAGGCTTTCTGAAGTAGAGTGGAAGCCTTCTTAACCTCAGAACTCCTGCATTCTGAATGTACCTAAAATCAGTACCACATGGACGATGCCAAGGGCTGCTGCCAGCTGAGCAGTAACCAGGCTTTCCTCTATTCTGGCTGTTGGGGTTGAGTGCCTGGATCGCTGAGCATTCTGACCTTGATTCTGAGGAACAAATTCTCTATGCTGGTGCCTCTCTGGAACCTGATGTGGCCGCCACCTCCATTCTGGAACATGGGGCTCTGCAGCTTTCTCCTCAAAGCAAAGTCCCTCATCCTTGCAATTCTGAGGCTGCAAAGGACAAGAACCTATCACCTCCTGTGATGCCATCGGGGCACATCGTTTCTATTCTCCTGTTCCTTCTTCACAATGGAGATCTTCTCAGCTCAATTTTTGCAGTCACAGATTTATTGGAACTTCCTTTCTGGCCAAACTCACAATATTTTAAATTACCCAGCTGGGCTACTTCTCGCACTTGACTCTCAACATATATCTGACTAAAAGCCCCCAACAACAGCCATGCGACTGCCTCAATATTTGACTTCCTTGAGATTCTTTTGCAAGATTAAGTAGTCCACTACACTTAATCTCAGTTTCAGGCAAAGTCTCTGGACTCAAGTAAGATGCAGACAAACTTTCTAACCAAGGCATAACACAAATCATCCCTAGTCCAGCATCCAAAGCAGTCCTTCCCAGCAAAAATCTCCCCAGCCTGGTCTTTACAGGCAGACTTTCTATCAGCCTTCTGGTCTTCCTGAGCTCTGACCAGAATTTCCCCTACAGAAGAGTCAAAGGCATTACAGCTCTTCACCAGCAGGCAACATCTCCAGACCTTTCCTATCTTTTCCCATAAACCATTCCCAAAGGCTTGCAATCCACATTGTCAGGTGTAGTCACAGCAACGATGACCCCAATCCTCTGCTACCAAATTCTGTCTTGGTTACTTTTCACTTGTTGCTGAGACAAAATACCCAGCACCCAAAATTAAGTAAGGAAAGCTTTATTTAGCTCGTAGCTTGTGAAGGTTTCAATCTATACTCATCTGGCTCCCAGGCAGAATGGCACATGGCAGAGAGCAACAGTACATGGCAGCAGAAAACAGTGGAGAGCCAAGGGAAGGTCAGCAGCCCCAGCTTCCAGCCAGCCTCCTCTCTCCCCTCCTTATATTAGAAACAAGCTACCCTGGGCTGGGGGTGTAGAACTCACACAAAGTCCAAGCCCTCTCTAGCACAGGATGTTTACAAACTAAGCATCCTGGCTCTCTGCTGAGTCACTTAATTAAACTTCTAAACTTCCCAAGTTGATAAAATGCATCAACTCTTACACCCCTTCCCATCTGAGAAAGATAGAGTCTCATATTTCCTATTATCTCTTTTATTTTACCCTTTATTTATATTCTGGATTTCTCATAGAAGAGAAGCCATGCGGCATTTAACCTGGTGTATCTGATTTACTTCACTTAACATTATGGTCTCATGACCCCAAGGTGCCTCCATTTTCCTACTAATGACTCAAGTGTAATCTATCTTTACAGCACAGTAGTACTCCACTGTATGTAAAAATCACGTTTTCTTTCTTGTCACAGGAAAAATACAAATGGCCAATAAATATACGGAAAAATGTTCAACATTACCATTATAGATACATGTAGATTAAAATAACACCAAGATTTCATCTTACAGCAGAAAGAATGGCTATCAAGAAATGAAACAGGGTCAGCAAGACCGCACACTGAGCACTTGCTTAGGGAGCATAGGGACCAGGGTTCGATCTCCATGTCGCATGCTGCCTTGGTCCCAGCCCTAGGCGCAATGCGATGGCCACTGAGTCCAGGCATGGTGGTGCATACCTGTAATCCCAGCGCTGGGGAGGCTGAAAACAGGAGGATCACTATGAGTCTGAGCTGCATAGTGAGACCCTGTACTAATTCATGATTAGGTTGTGGGGGTGGGGGAAAGGAACTTGTCTACATTGTTGGTGGGACAGTAAACTAGTACAACCACTATGGAAGTCAGTATGGAGTTTCCTCAAAGAACTAAAACTAGAAGCTACATCTGACCTAGTGTCCCCCTTTCTAGGTATCTTCTTTAAAGAGATAAAGACATCATTATTACAGTTACACATGCATACCTATGTTTCATTGTTACAATTTTGAGGCAGGGTCTTCCTACTCAGTCAGGTTCAGGCTAATCTGAATTTCCTACATACTCCAGGCTGGCCTCAAACTTCTGACAGATCCTTCTGCCTCAGGTTCCCAAGTGCTGGGATCATAGGTATGTACCACCTCACTTAGCTCCATCAGTTTTGGTAATGGGTAGTGGTTTCTATAGTGTAGTGGTAATCATGTTTGCCCCACATGATTTTGGTAATGGGTTAGACACCCTGAATTTAAAGGGGACCCATAAGTGTCCTTATAAACTTGCCAAAATTTAAGCTGATAGGTTTGATTTTCTTTAGGCTGGAAAATAACAGATAATTCAACTGTTTAGTTCAATGATTTTTTCCCTTTGGTCCTTTGAAATTTACATTAGATGTTACTAATCAGAAACTGTGAACTATATAGTTGACCAGATCAACCAATAACAAGTTGTAATTTTGAGGCCTGGCCAAGCAACTCAGCAAATTAAAGCACCTACAAGGAGGTACAGGGCCCAGATTCAATCCCAGGCCTGCTATGCCGACCCTGCCCCTGCGCCATGCTGTTGAGCCTGGGTGTGGTGGCATGCTCCTATAATCACAGCTCTTGGGAGGGTATAAACAGGTGGATCACTCTGAGTCTGATCTAGTAGTGAAACCCTGAACACCCTATAGACCCTTCTCTAAAATACAAAAAAAAAGTTGTAATTCTGAAAAAAATTAGTTTAAGTCACTAGTCACACATTATGAGTTTACCTTCCTCTAGCATGCCTGAAACTTTGGGTTTGATTTCCAGCACCATCCTCCTACCAAGTGTTGTCCTTCCTAAAACCTTGGGCCCCCTAGTTTCTATTTAACCAACTAAGATCAAAAGTCTAATGGGGGTGATATACTGAAAGATCTCCTTCAAAATATTTAGATAATGGGGCTGGAGAGATAGCTCAGTAGAATAAGTGTTTCCCTGGCAAGCACAAGGGTATGAGTGCAATCCTGATTCTGAAAAAAAAAAGAAAAAAGATATTCAGATAAAAACATAACAAAAGTTTTAAATTTTAGAGATTTTAGAAACAGAACAACATTTTTAAAATATGCTGCTTCTATGCCCCTCCCTTTTCAGGCAAGGGTCACTGGGGATGGAACCCAAGGGTTCCACATACTAGCACCTTATTCTGTCCCTGAGCAATGCATCCAACCTACCAACTGCTGCTTTTAGTATTTAATTTTCAGAATTTAAAACATTTTATAAAAGTAACTCATCAAGTCTACAACATGCTGTGCTACTGAACAAGTACAGATCAAGCGTGAAGTTGTGCAGAGTAACAGGGCTCAGTTGCGAGGCAATGCTTAGAGATATGAGGTTGCTCATTAGTTTTCTGTGGCTGAAGAAACAGAATCAGGGCAACACTTGGGTGAGGCGAATCTTCCATGCTCCCGCCTCCCAGAACTTCACAGCATGCTAACATTGCTCAGGGTGGCGCGGGAAACCAAATCTGGCAGGAGCAGGAAACAGGAAATGTAAAGGAATTGAAGCTAGAAAGATAACTGAGAATTGCTTTAAACAGAAAACCAGAAGAAAATCACATTTTCACAGATGGCATTAAACATAAACCATAAGCCATAACTTCAAGCAATGCAAAACATGCTCAGTTAGAGCTCAGAAACTTGAGACTTGATTTGGCTGAGGGATTCCTAGGTGGATGGCCATAGCTAATCACATTAATGTTTGCCAGTACTTATTTACTGAGTACTGAGTCCTATATGCCAGAGACTGTGCTATGTTTGTGACAGCCTAAACTTCTTGTCCCTTCACATTCCATCTGTTGAACTTCCAACCACAGTGCAGACATTGAAAAGTGATTAGGTTATGAGCAGAGTTCTTGTCAGTGGGATTAGTGCTTCTTTAGAGAACCGTCCTTCAAAACCCTGTGAAGCCCTCTGCTACCCCCTCCAAGCAGTTATTGTCAATCATTGAAGCCTGAGGATGGGATTGCATGAGTCTGTTGGAGTTGAGGATTTAGAAGTATCTGTGCTAATGAAAGGAAAAAAATGTAAAACAAGAAGAAGAAAGGGTGGAAGAAAACACAAGAACAAAAGGAGAATTGCCGTGTTACTGGTGGCATCCACCAACAAAACCTTTCTGTTAGGCAAGATTGAAGTCGTCAAATTATATCCAGTGGTGGCCAGATAAGGGCGCAAAACGAAGACTAAATGAGACAATGTGTGCAAAATATTTAGCACAGTGCCTAGAAGGGTAACATTCCTAATCTAACTGCCTTCATAGGAACTGGGGTGAATCCTTCATGTGAAGAAGGCTGCATCTCACTCAGCTCCCTGTCAAAGACACTGGGGTGAGAAGACACTCAAGTAGGGGTAAGACAAGTGAGAGGGAGATGGCTGAGAATGCAAAGAGAATGAGAGCCTGAGAAAGGAGGAGAGAGAAAAGGAAATGTGAGGAAGTCACGGGGGAGAAGAGAAAGGAAAATCTGGAAATCAGGAAAAATATTTGGCTGTATTGGCTGACACAGGCCCAGGGCACCATGCACATGCCGCTTTGTGGGACCCATTCGCCTTTCCTATTTTGACCTCTGGCTTCCACTTTGATAGCACTAGTTAGTCCTGGATTGGGGAGGAAGGCAGAAACCAGAGAATAGCTGCCTCCTCACTCCCAGGCTGATACACTGAAAGGTATCTCCAGTAGAAACTGCACTTCCCTCTTGTCTTCAAACCTCCTGGACAAAACTTCCAAGGTTCTGGCTGCCTCCTTTCTTTCCCTGGAACCCTCAGGGAGGAGATGCTCCCAGCAGTTAGTTGCTATTCTCAAGATTGCTTCACCCTCCCGTGGTTGCACTTCCAGTTCTTTCAACACTTTTGTAATCTCCAGCATTAAATTATCACCACTGAATTAACTGGAAAAGAAAGCTACTTTCACTTGGATTCACCTCTGGAGTTCAAATACTCTTTCCCGGTGGGACCACAAATGGCACATCTAGAGAAAGAAACCCAGCTGCTCCAAGCACTGAGAAGGGACAGGGTTCACCCAGAAAACCCATCAGAAGTGTTTGATCAGTGAGAAATCCACAGGGGTTGTAGGACTTGGGGGTGGGAGTCTTGGCCTAGATAATTATCTATAAAATGACCAAATTCATGTCTATTCCTCTATGACTTATTTTATTCCCTTTGATCATGAGGCTTGGCTTAGGGTGTATCTCTGCAAAATTCAATTCTATTCCTCCAAGGTTAAGGGCCCTCCACTCGGACTACATAGGCACTTTGTTAGGTGGTGCAGAGTACAGAGACACAGGACAGAGATGGAGGATGTGCTCTAGCTGGAAGTGCTAGCTTTGGGCAAGATGAGATTGTTTCTATCACGAAACTCTTAAAAAAGACTAGAACTTTTCCAGTCCCAGTAGAGCTGCAGACACTGACAGACAATACAGTATTATTCCTACAGCTTTCATTTCTCCCATTACCCGAACCCTATTAATACCAGGAGCATGTCACAGACACACAGCTGATCCCCAAAACAGACTGGTGCCAACCACAAGGGGGGTTCTGCTCCTGGAATCCGAAGGCTGCACCGAAATGGAAGAGGAGCCAAGTCTAGCAGAATTTGACAGGTGGAAGAAGCAATGGGGTTTTCCAGCGGAGAACAGAACAGAATCCAAAAGGGTAAGTGTGAAAGAGGCACTGTCAGTGTTGTATTTAGATAGAGGCTTTAGGGTGGTAGCTGGGCAGTGGAGGGCGAAAGCCCAGTGTGAGACTAAGGCACTGCAGTTTTAGGCCTTGGGGTGTCATTCAGGGATCCTGAACCTCAGAGTCACAAGGTCATTTCTGGGAAAGCAACTTCTATGGGGAGGTTGGATCAGAAGTAGAGCTAGAGCAAGGTAGCTTTTACGGAGTAGTGTGATATTTGAGCGGCATATCCACCTAAGGGCCGGCTCTGTGTGCTAGGGTCTGGGGAGAGAGTGTAGGGGGTACAGAGGTGTCTTTTTGATGCTGGATATTAAGTCTTCAGCCTGAGGAGTTTCGCGTTTCTCCTTGCCAAGGTCGGGCCACTACAGGTGGGCGACCGAGAGCCGTGGGTGAACGCCTGGCTCCACGCCGGGCCTGGACCGCCACCCCCTGGACTCCTCCAGGCCCGGACACCGCCGTGGGCCATGCCCGGCAGGCGCTCCGGGAGCTGCGCGGCGGCGGCTCCGGGAGGCCGGGCGGCGGCGGCGGCGGCGAGAGGCTGTGCCCCAGTTTGCATCCAATCAGGGAGTGCGGGCTGTGCCCCGAGCCCGGCAGCAGTGCGTAAACAAACCCACGGCGACTCCTCCGCCCCTTGGCGCGCTCGCCCTGCGCCCGTCGCCGTCGCCGCCGCGGGCTCCGCTCTCCTCCCGCCCGCCGCCCCGCCCCCGCCCCGCGCCGCTCGCCCCCGCCCCGCCGGCTCCTTCACCTACCGCCCCACGCGCGCGCGCTCGCGGACCACGCGCCCCGCGCGGCCCGCCCGGATCGTGGCCTCTGCGAGAAAGGTGAGGGCGACGCGCGGGAGCCGGCGGCTTCCCGCGCGGCGCGGCCGGGAAGTTTCTGGCGTGGCCGTTTGCCTCCGGGCCGGCAGGGGAGGTGGCCCCCGCGCGCGCGAACCCCGCTGCGGGAGGGGCAGCGCCGGACCAAGTTGCCGCCGCGGGCCCGCGAGGGCCGGGTGCGCGGCCGGGCGAGGCGCGGAGCGGGGTCGGGTCGCGGGGCGGGCGCGGGGAGGCCCGAGGAACTTTGTCCTTCCCACGGGGGCGCTGCCCGCGGCCCGGACTCCGGAGCGGCGGCCCCGGGCCGCAGGGAGACCGTGAATGTGTTGGAAGAAGCTGACGCAGTTTGTGACGCTCGCGGCTTCCTGACAGGGACGGCGACCGCGGCGCCTTCGCGGAGGAGGGACGAGCCGCGGCGGCGCTCGGGCCCTTCCAGCCCGCGAGCCGCGCGTCCGGCCGCCGAGTTCGGGGGCCGCGGGCTGGGGCGCGAGCGTCTGCTCCGGGCCGGAGACTGGCCCGGTGGCGCGCACTGCTTCCGTTTGGGTCTGCTCGGGTTCTTATATAAGATGTCACCGAGAGGCGCGGGGCGAGCGCGAGGCGCGGCGAGGGTGCGTTCGCCTTCCGCGAGGGGGCCGGGGCGGGCGGCGGCGGGCCGGGCGGGACCCACCTGTGCGCCCTCGGGCCCATGCGGCCGCCGGCCCGCGCGCCGGGTGGGGTGCAGGACCCCGGTGCCCGCCGCGCCCCGCCGCCCCGGGAGCACTCGCTCCGCGCCACCTCGCCCGCTGTACACGTTTCTGGCTCCGGGCGTTTGTACTTTGAAACATTTGTTTAATATTAAGGAAGCTGCGTGTACGGCCGTCACAGTACGCCCGAATGGGCGGCTGTGAGCTCCAGGGCGGTGAATGAATCATCGCCCCGCGGACCGAGCTCGGATGATTCATGCGGGGCACACACGCGCGCGCGTACTCCTCGTGTGCCTCTGACCCGGGAGAGCGGCCCTTCTGTAGCGGTGACGCCTGAAGAGGCGGGGGAGAGTTCTTGCCAAAGGGCGCCGCCCACTCCCCTTTAAACACTAACTTTGAGGGTGTCAGGTTCTCCGCTTTCCCCCAGGCTGAGTTCGGGTTTTTGGAAAGGGTACTAGATTCCACCTGGCTACATTCATGAGCCGGTGGAGCAGCGCTGATTCACTGAAACTGGGTCCTGTCTCATTCAGAATTTGGATGGTGGAGTGAGGCAGGCATTGGACTCTCAACAGTTATCTTTCTGGCCATCGCGTCTTCTTAACTAATTGTCATGTAATTAGCACAATTTTCAAAGTAAGCCGATCTTAAAACCAATTGAAATCTTGTAGACAGTCTTAAAGATTAAGTTCAGCCCTCCCCCTCCCTGGACTCAAGCCTCAAAGAGCCTGGTTTGTCATTCAGAAATACAGAATTTTTCCCACAGTTAATCAACCCTTATACCTAACTTGATTTATTCCCACCCCAGATTTCCAGATTCGGAGTAAAGTTTTCTCTTTATTTGGGGTCATTCAAATGACGTCTATCCATCCAGGCCTCTTTATCATCTTACCTTTGACCTTTCCTACACGAAACTATCCCAAGGTCTTATTTTATCTTTATTAACTGTAATCTCAGTTTAATATTACTTTGCTTAGGGTTCTTTAAGGTCTGATCTCCTATGATGCCTCTGTGGCTGTGGTAGGGGATGTGATGGGTGGTTTGCTACCCCTAACATCTAAACAATGCTTGGCATGTATTAGACACTCAGCATTTATTGTCTAGTAAATGAGTTCTCTTTCCCTGGCAGGGTTATCTTTGACACTTGAAATTTAGTGCCTTTTACAGTTCTAATTTTCCCCTCATTTTCTTATGATTTACTTATTTCCTCCTGTGTGTTCTTAGTTTCCAGGACAATCTGGGTTTAAGCATCGTATCCTAAAATGCTTAATATGATGAAAGAAAGGCATGTAGAGTCTCATCAAGATAAAGTTTGTTCATTGCTGTATAAGTTCATGAATATCTGAATGGTTTCAAAGTGATATTGAGGTGAAATCAGTAGAGTAAAATTCTCACACTGGCATGCTTCCATTCCTTTGAAATACTGATCTTTTGATATTCCTGCCTCCTTGTTACCTGTAAGCCACGTCAAATTTAGCTGCAGTCTGGGAAGAGCTATAATAGTGGCACTTAATATGAAGTATTAATTTCACTGAGTACAGAACTCATTCTGCAGAGGCCTTAACCAAATTTGCTGTTGACAATTCCACAGAATAATAAAGAAGTTGCTTGAAAATATGTTTTAAACATCTTAAATGAATAGTAAGGTATTAAACTTGGGTGTACTGATGAATACTCATCTAAAGGATTAACTTTGGTAAACTGTTATCATACATGACAAGCCTTGGAAATATATTAATCAACTTCAACTACAGTACTTACTAATGTAGTACTTTTAGGACTCAGTACTTCTAAAGAAAAGCTTTCAGTTTCCTTCCTATAATAGCAACTGCAATCACTTTCAGAAGCATAAACTCAAGAATGAACTCAGAGAAAATAGTTTGAGTTGAAAGAAACCTTGAAATGATATAGTGTAGTTTTTTTTTTTTTTTCCCTTTTGCCATTTGCTAAGGAAGCCAAGGCACAGTGAGCCAACTTGCAGAATACTCCAGGTTGAAATTAGAAAGAAGACTTCTGACTCACACTCTGGGATTTACATTGTTGGAAGCCCCCCAATTAGCCTGAGCTCTCTTGGGTGGAGCGGAATGGCTCCCAACTCAAATGTGTTATCTTTCTTCTGATTGTAAACTCTGGTAGCAAAACTACGTCTTGTCTAGCCTGTAATCCCTTGGGTATCCAGGGACTGAACAACTACTTTCTGAATGTGGTTGAACAAATGCATTTTTAGTTGAAAATATGTTTAAAAAGTGAAAAGCTAGAGACTGTTTCTTTTCTGGATTCAAGAAGGGTTTCCACAAAGGATCAGAATGTTGGTAGTAAATAACTTTATAGCTTTTTATAGTAATAAAGCTACTGTTGCACTTTCATGCCTTCCGAGATTTGGAAAACAAGCTTAAAACTTGCATTTATGCCTATTGACTTAGTTGGCTTAATTATTCTTTACAAAAATAGTAGAGGACAGGAGTCAGGACGTCTAGTTCATTTTGAATCTGCTACAATTTTGAATAGAAAAACCTATCTTTGCAGCTAGACAGAATTTGGGTTTAAACTCAGCTCTGCCTCTTAACAAGCTCTGCTCTCCACAGCAGCCATTTAACCTTTTGGCAGATTCTCTCTGTGAGGCAGAGCACACTGCCACCAACTTTGAAAGTTGTAAGGCTGGTGTCACATGTCAGCAGTCAATGCAGAAAAGGCCCGTAGTGATGCTGAGGACTACTGACTGAGGTCATTACAGGAGCCAATTTGATCTTCCCAGGTTTCAGTTTTTTCAAGTATGGGGTTAGTGATTGGGATGAGGGGAAGGAAAATTACATGATTTCCAAGGTCTTTTTCAACTCTGTGGCTTTTGGAGCCAGTTGAGAATGTGTAATTCCACAACTGTTGTTGAAAAAATTGGGCCCGGGAAGATAACTCAGTATTATAAGTGCTTGCTTGGCAAGCACAGGGTCCTGAGTTCAATCCCCAGTACCACAAAAAAAAAAAAAAAAAAAAAAAAAAACCAAACTGCTTTTGTTGTTTGTTTTTGTGGTGTTGGGGGTCCACCCAGGACTTTTCCCATAAGAGGCAAGAGCTCTACTGCTGAGCCATTTCCCAGCCCTCATCTCTGTCTCTTTGATCCAATGAAGGGAACTGCAAAAAGTACTTAGTTTTTAGGTCTTCCTAAGAATTTGTTTTTATTAACTTTGATGATATTAAGTATATTCTCTGTATTTTATACATAATGGTGGATGCAAGGTTAACGTGAATATTTGTGCCTTCACCTTACAAACTGTGTAGCATTACAAAGAGTATATGATTTAATCAGACATGGATACCATTTCCAGTTGGGAAGATAGCTCAGAAGCATAAGAGCCTGTTTGGCAAGTGCATGGTCCTGAGTTTGATTCCTGGTACCAAGGAAGGAAGGAAGGAAGGTCATGTAGACAGGTAAAAAGTAATCAAAATTTGTATTACCTGGAAGAACCGTGTTAGGTACAAAGAAAATACTTTCTGATTTCAGAGAATTCTCAGATGAATTGAGAAAAGTCTAAATAGGGAATTTTGAAAAAGAGGTTAAAGAATTGGTCAGACTTCAACTGGCAGAGATTTAGAGATCTGAAATTTGAAGGATACCATGAGCCTCCCCAGGATCAGAGAAAAATGTGGTTAAGCTAGAGATTGAGGAGCCTAAAAGGAGCTTAATAGGAGAGAAGGCTGCATGGAAAGATTAGGAGAGCACAATGTGAAGTGTCTTAAATGCTGTAGACTGTGGGGCCTGTTGAGAACTGTGGATGATACCCTTAAGTGGGGGCATAAGGCGATCAGTGCTGTGCTGTGAAATTCATATGTATTGTCAGCCTGGGTAAGACCAATTAGGAAACTGTGAAGATCGCATCTAAAGGAGAAAAATTATAAGGCAGTTGGTAGATTAGGTGAGACATGGTAGACATAAATGCAACAGGATTTATTGGCTAGTTGGATGTAGTAGTAGAGGGAGAAGTCAAAGGTGAAGCCAAATTCAAATAAAAGGAGGGCTATTGCTAAAGTATCTACCAGTCAAGCTCAATCAATCAATATTTGTTTAATTAATGGAAGTAATTATAAATGAGGATTTGGACATGTTAATTGATTTGTGCTATGAACTATCCAGATGGATGTGAATCATTGAGAAAATAGAGATGTGGGTCTGGGAAGATAACTCAGCGGCATAAGTGCCTGCCTGGTGAGCGTGACATCCTGAGTTTGATCCCTGGTACCAAAGGGGGTAGAGATGGGGCCTGCTGGAGGAGGCTGGTAAAACTGAATGGTCAGGGTGTGTGGGTAAGAAGACTAAAAGGACAGGGGAGAGAGTTGAGAAAGCCCTTATGTAGGCTGAGAAGGAGGCAGAAGGAAGCAGTTAAGATACTGAGAAGAAACAGAAAGAGAACAAGGAAAAGATAGGGTAAGGAAAGGTAAAGAAGGAGAATTTGGAGAACCCTGATAAGGTTGAGGTTGAAGACTTAGAAATATTAAATGACAGAAAGGAGTAGCCTTTGAGGAGCAAGGTCAGTTGAACAGTGGATGCAGAGGTCAGTTGGGTATCTGACGGGGCCAGAAGGGCAAAAAGTAGAACTAGCACAACCTCTTTATTCAGACCATGAAAACTGGGGAGAACAATAACTTGAGATGGTGATGAAACTTTGTAGAAACAAAACTATGAGGAAGGTGTGGGAGTGTTTGTGGGTGGAGTGGCTACTAGTAGAGAGAAAGGGAAAAGATCAAAGGGGTTAGTAGGAGGGTAATTAATGCACCACCCACTTCTCAGGTAGGAGAGAGGAGGACAACAGAGTAAACTTATATCTGGACTGTCCAGGGCAAGTCTGGTTCACACTTGTTATCCTAATGTAATTATGGGATAATATTTGGACAGATAATTATAATATTTGTTTTAAAAGAAACTCCTTTTAATACTTTTTGGATCATCCTAATCATGATAAAGAAGTTACTTGTGTAAAAACATGTGGCAGTAAGACAACAAAAGAAAGGAAGGAAGAAATAAAACTGTTGGGCCCTGGGTATAGCTCAGTGACACAATGCCTGCCTGGCAAGGGTAAAGTCCTGAGTTAAAAGAAAAAAATGTCTTTACTTGAGGAAAACATATAGAAATCTGAAAGAACTGGCACTAAAACCTATTGGCACTAGTAACCAATTATAGCAAAGTTGAAAGGTAGAAAGCTTATAAACAGAAATCAGTTGCATCCTTGTAAAACTAGGAATAAACAATTAGAATTTGAAATTAAGAACACTATACTAGCTGAGTATGGCGGCACATGCTTGTAATCCCAGTACCCAGGAGGCAAAGCCAGGAGAATTGTGTGTTTGAGGCCAGCCTGGGCTACAAACTGAGTTAAAGGCCAGCTTGAATTGCATAAAACCCTGTCTCAAAAAGATACCCCCCCACAAAAAGAATAGGATTATTTATATTCGCATCGCCCCAAACTAAAAACTAGATATAAACCTAACAAAAAATGAGGAAATATATATGAGGAAAACTATACCTCTGAGGGAAGGAAGCAAAGAAAAACTATTATAAATGGTGAGAGAGTCTCTTAGGTAACTCAGTATTACCAAGATTCCTCAACTTGATATATAGATTCCATACAATCTCAACAAAAATTCTAGCAGGTTATTTGAGAGCAGTGACAGATTGACTCTAGAGTTTTACAGAGCCAAAAACTCCAGAATAGCCATCATATTACTGAAGAAGAAAGTTGACCAAGTGTAGTGGTGCACACCTGGAATCCCAGCATGTGAGTGGGCAGTGAAAAAGAATTTTTGTGGATTTCAGGCCACCATGGGTTATATAGTGAATTTAAGGTGAGCCTGATCTACAGTGAAACCCTATCTCAAAAAGTCTTACAAAAGTCATCTGTGACAAATCAACAAACAGCATCATACCAAATGGTCAAAAACTGAAAACTTTATCTCTAAAGTCAGAAACAAGGGACCTGGGAGATAGCTTAATGGCTTAAACACCTGCCTGGCTAGCACAAGGTCCTGAGTTCGATCCCCAGTACCAAAAAAAACCAAAGTCAGGAACAAGTCAAGGATGCTCACTGTTAACCACTCCAAGTCAACATAATTCTGAAGCATTAAACAGAACAGTCAGAGAAGAGAAAGAAATAAAAAGAATAAGCATAACAAAAGATAAATTATTATTATTTGTGGGTGACATGATGCTCCACATAGGAGACCCTGAAAGTACCTCCAAAAGACCCCAGAATTTAGTAACGTTATTGATCATTTGAGAAATGCAAGTTAAAACAATGCCGAGTTCCATTTTATGCCAGAAAGAATGGCTGTTGTCAAGAAATCAGCCAATAACAAATGCTAGTGGGGCTGTGGGGAGAAAAAGCACATTTGTCACTGTAGGTGGGAGTGAAGTGTGGTACAATCACTTCGGAAATCAGGATGGAGATTCCCCAAAAAGCTAGGATTAGGGGTCCCATTTGACCCAGCTATTGTCCTTCAGGGTATCTTCCCAGAAGAATTAAGAACATCCTACCACAGCAATATGTGCACCTATGCTTATAGCATCACAATTTGTAATAGCTAAATTTACAGACAGCCCAAATGCCCACCAACTGATGAATGCATAAAAGAAGATGTGATATTTTTATATAATGGATTATTGTCTATAAAGAAGAATAAATTTGAAGTTTTTATAGCTAAATGGATGCAACTTGAAACCATATTCATAAGTGAAGTAAACCAGACTTACATGTATAAACATATTGTCTCCCTGGTGTGAGAAACTGAAAGAGTAAATTAATAATAATAGATGTTGTTAATTGGGAAGAAATTGTTCAAAGGAAAAGAGAGTTAAGATGGGGGAAAGGGTGGAAGGGAAAAGGGAAAAAATGAAAGTCAGCTGTACTATTAATGCTTTAGTTTATTGAAAAGGAAGGTTCTGGTAATATTAATTAGAGAAATTTTAATATCCATATCTTATGCTCTGAATAACTACTTTAAAGATAATAGTATGCAGTGTATTAATTGCTGTTATTCTCCTATTGTTTTGTTATGAAGTTCTGTTTTTCCTTTTTTCCATAAAAAAGAAGAAAAAGATTTAATAACCAAATTCAGTAGCTCACTGTTACCACTCCAGAAGGATACAAAGCCAACACTTCAAAATTGATAGCATTCTTGTATATAAATAGAAAAGTCACTGAGAGAAATTAGGAAAAAACTTTCACAATAGCATTAAGAAAAACGAAATATTTAGAAATCAATCTAACAAAGGAAGTTTGTGTTGAAAACAGACCTCTGAAAAAGGAAATCAAAGAGGACATCAGAAAAACGGAAAGGTTGCCCTTCTTGAGTTGGCAAAACTAATAGAAAATGACCATGCTTCCAAAACTGTTACACAGATTTATTGCAATCTCAGTCAAAATACCAATAACATAGTTCATAGAATTAGGAAAAAGAATCCAAAACTTCATTTGGAACTAGAAGAGACCAAAGAGAGCACATGCAACAGAAGCCAGGGAGAGGGCATCAGAATCCCTGACTTGAAATTATGTTGCAAACTGACGGTGATAAAAACAGCATGGTGCTGGGGGTAAAATGAGCAGTCAGTGGAGCAGAATAGAAAGAGCAGAAGGAACTCCAAACACGCTCAGCCACCTCTCTTTGACAGAAGGGCCAAACACCTTCACTGGAAGACAGATAGCCTCTTTAATGAACAGTGCTGGACCAAATGTCTTTCCACATGCTGAGGATTAGTTCTGGACCCATATCTCTCACCAGGCACTAAGCTAAAATTGAAATGGATAAAAAATCTAAACGTTAGAACACTAAATCTGCTGAAAAAGAGAATAGTAGGATTCTTGAAGACAGGCAATGATTTTATGCACAAAACCCTGACTGCACAGGAAATATTACTGATACCCTGTTTTTACATAGCAAGAGAAACCATCAACAGAAGAAAGAGACAACCCCATAATGGAAAAAATGTTTTGTCAACTATTGATTCCTCAAAGGAGTAATATCTAGAATATATAAAGAATTCAGAAAAATAAGAACTCCCCAAATTTAAATACCCAATCCAAGAATCGGCATCTGCAATTAATGGACACTTCTCAGATAAAGAAGTACAAACAACAAATAAATAGATGAGAAAAGTTCAACATCACTGGTTGTTCAAGTGATGCAAATTAAAACATCTCACTCCAGAAAGAATAGCTATTATCAAGAAATCAGCTGCTAACAAATGCTGGCTAAGCTGTTGGGGAAAAAGCAGCCCTCCTTCACTGTTACTAAAAATAGAACCAGTATGGATTGAGTGTAGAGATTCCTCAAAAGAAAAAAAAACAAAAAAAAACAAAAAAAAAAACAGCTAAAACCAGAAGCTCCTTTTGACCTAGCTACTCTACTTGTCATCTTTCCAAAAGAATTTTAAAAAGTCATACCACAGCTGTAAATGCACACCCATGTTTATAGCAGCATAGTTTGTAATAGCTAAATCCTCAAAACAGCCCAAATGCCCATCAGTTGAGGAATGCATAAAGATCATGTGGTTTTTCTGCCATAAAAAAGGATAAATTTGAGACATTTCTAGGTAAATGGATGAATTTTGACACTATACTTTTAAGTGAAATAAATTGGATATGCATGTTTAAATATCACATTGTTTCTCTTGTATGAGAAGTTCAAAGGGTAAATAAGGACCAAACAGATACTGGGAAGTGTTCAAGTGATAAGGGTAGCAGGGAGGAGGGAGGGAAAGAAGGGGCAAGAATAATAGAACAGAAGAAAAGATGGTAGCTTTTGAAAAGAATGGGGGAAAGGGCTGAAGGGAGGGGATGGAAAAGGGAAAAAGGAATCATGGTATATAGAGATTCAAATTCCCTATGATGAATGGAATCACTATGTATATCAAGTGTACCAATAAAATTAATTGTAATTAAAAAATAAAATTGGAAATCTTACAGTACCTGACTTTAAGACAAAGATATAGCTATCAAGGCAATGCGGTATTGACAAAAGATAAAAGTACATCAGTAGAACAGACAAGAAATCCCAGAAATTGACCCACATGAAGATAATCAACTTTTTTTTTTTGGCAGAACCGGTGATTGAACTCAGGCCCTTGAGTAATCAACTAATTTTTGATAAGAGAAGCAAAGGCAATACAGTAGAGAAAATGATTTTTCAATGAATGTGCTGGAACAACTCGATAAGCATATTAAGTTTAAATTAATCTAGACACAGACCTTCACAGAAGATTGACTCAACATGAATTATAGGCCTGACTGTGTAAACTTTCAAACTCTGGACCAGGGATATAGCTCAGTGGCACAGCACCAGCCTAGCAAGCATAAGGTCATAAGTTCGATTCATGATACTAAAAAAAAAAGAAAAAAATGCCTTTCTAAGTCCTAAAGGAAAATCTAGGTGAAAATATGTAGATCAAATGAGGTTTCATGATGTCTTTTTAGATGAGACAACAAAGGCATGACTTAATGGAAGAAAGATTTATTAAGCTGGGCTTATTAAACTTTAAAAATTCTTCCCATCAAGTAAATAAAATTCTGAGCTACAGGTTGTGAGAAATACTTGCAAAACATGCACCTAATAAAGGACTACTAGCTCAAATATATGCAGAGCTCTTATAAGTCAACAATTTAAAAACAATTCTATTAAAAAGAACCTTAACAATTCTATTAAGATTCTAAATCCTTAACAGACACCTTACTTTTTAAAAAAGACATACTGTGCAGCTAGAAAATAAGCCTATGAAATATAGGCTGCAGCCAGAGAATGCAAATCAGAGCAAGGACACTCACTGTGCATCTGTTGGAATGTCCAAATGCTGGAATGGTGGCAACACCAAGTGGTTGCAAGAACATGCATCAACAGGAACTTGTATTTACTGACTGGCAGAAATGTCAAGTGGTATGGCCATTTTGCAAGAGTTTTGTGGCTTCTTAACAGAACTAGACATACTGTTGTTATGCATTTCAGCAGTTGTATTCTTTAATATATTTCCACAGGAGTTGGAAACGTAAAAACCTACATAGTGGTGCTTATGCCATCTTCATTTGTAATTGTTTATATTTAATATATCCTTCAGAATGAATAACCTGTAGTATATCCAGACATTGGAATATTCAGGATAAAAAGAAATGATCTAGAAAGCCATGAAAGACAGAAAAAACTTAAGTGTATATTACTAAATGAAAGAAGATCCTCTATTTCTGGCTGGAACAATGGAGGGTATAGAAGAGAAGAAAAAGGTTCTTGCTGTGCTAGAAACCCTTAAGAAAAAGCAAAAACATTTCACAGAGTTGAAGATAAAGTGTCTGAGAAAGAAGTTTTCCCAGAAGATGCTTTGCAAGGCGAAGAGGACACTCATCTATAAAAAATCCAGGTGCCATTGCAAGGAGCACAGACAGATGTACAGAATCGAGGTCTGAATGGCTAGGATGGCAAGAGAAGCTGGCAACATCCATGTCCCTGCAGAGCCCAAACTGGCATTTGTCATCTGGATCACGGGAATCCATGGTGTGAGCCGAAAGGTCCTCAAGGTGTTGCAGCCTCTTCGCCTTCGCCAAATCTCCAATGGCACCATTGTTAAACTCAACAAGGCTTCAATTAACATGCT